>CAIGRP010060415.1:0-16800 GCA_903798385.1 Fraxinus cuspidata | reverse complement strand
AACCAAGTGATGGTGAAAGATATATTTATGTTGGCGATGGCAAGACGGTGGAAATAGAGGTAATAAGAAAATATAGATTATTGTTAAAGACTGGATTTTATTTAGATCTTAATGAGACATTTATTGTACCATCTTTTAGGCAAAATTTGATTTTTATTTCTGCTTTGGACAAATCTGGTTATTCTCGTTCATCTAGAAGTGGAATATTTAGTTTCATGATTCAAAATTTGTCGGTTCCAATTTTTTATCAGGTTACGATGATCTTTATTTAATTGATACGTTTGTTTCTTTTAATGAATCCTTGCATATAAGTACTTGAGGTGCAAAGTGAAAATTAACCAATGAGAATTCTGCCTCGTTATGGCATAAGAGATAAGGTCACATCTCTAAGATGAGAATTGAGAAACTTTTGTCTAATAAAATTCTCGATCTCCTTGACTTTACGGATTATGATATGTGTTTTAACTGTATAACGGAAAACAAACCAATAAAAGGAGATTTTAAGCTAACAGGACTTTAGACGTCTAATAATTTATACATACGAACGTTTGTAGACCATTCCCTTTGGCTTTTTGAAATAGTCAACAATATTTTATTACGTTCATAGACGAATTTTCTAGATATGCCTATATATATTCATTCATGAAAAATCACAGTCGTTGGACGTGTTCAAAAACTATAAAGCTGAAGTTGAAAACTAACTCGACAAAAGGATTAAAATTATCAGATCTGACTGGGTGGTAAATACTATGGCAGATATGACGGTTCAGGTGAACAACGTTCAGGACCATTTGCTAAATTCCTAGAGGAATGCGGTATTGTCCCACAGTATACTATGCCCGGTTCACCCACTATGAATGATGTTGGTGAAAGACAAAATAGAACGCTTAAAGACATGATAAGGAGTATGATTACTCATTCTACCTTACTAGAATAACTGTAGGTGAAGCATTAAAGACTGTATCGTATATACTCAACAGAGTTCCAACTAAGGCCACCGATAAACCCCTAATGAGCTTTGGATGGGCAAGATGTCTAGTTTGAAACACGTACACATTTGGGGATGTCTAGCTGAGGCAATTGGAACTGGACGCAAGGATTATCAGTTGCTATTTTATTGGATATTCTGAAAGGTCCAAGGATTACAAGTTTTATGATCCCACAACTAATGCAATTTTCAAGACGGGAAATGCCTTGTTCTTTGAGGATGTTGAGTTTGCGGAGGGAGAAAGGTTACAGACTTTGTCTTTAAGGAGGAATACGTTGAAATTCCTCCAATTATTATTGACAATGATTATGATTAGGTTTCTATCACTGACATTGTTCAAGAAGCAACTCCGGATCAAGACAATGTCGTTGTATCTCCCTCTGAAGGACAACAACTTGTTCCAAAAGAACAAACTCTACAGACTCAAGAACCAATGCCATAAAGAAGATCCACTAGAGAGAGGAGAAGTATGGTTTCGAATGATTACATTGGAGTGGTGGAAGATGATCTGGTCAACTTCCGTCAAGCCATAGAAAGTTCTGACTCTCAAAAGTGGCTTGATGTCATGAATGAAGAGATAAAATCCATGAAGGACAACGATGTGTGGGACCTCATTCCATTGCTTGAAGGTGCGAAATCCATTGGTTGCAAATGTATATTTAAGACCAAGAGGGATTCGATGGGTGTTATGGAGAGATATAAGGCTCATCTTTTCACAAAAGGCTTTATATAGAATGAAGGCATCGATTAGAAAGACACTTTCTCTCCGGTTTCTTCGAAAGATTCTTTCAGGATTATAATAGCATTGGTAGATGATTTCGATCTTGAGTTATATCATATGGATGTTAAGATAGCGTTTCTCAATGGTGACATTGATGAAACAATCTATATGGTGTAACCAGAAAACTTTGTGTCGGATGATGCAAAGCAAATGATTTGTAAACTAAAGAAATCCATCTATGGACTCAAACAGGCCTCTCGTCAATGGTATTACAAGTTTTATCAATTGATCATCTCATATCATTTTGAAATGATGATTGTATATACCACAAGTTTAGTGAGAGTGAGTATATATTTCAGGTTTTATATGCTGGTGACATATTGTTTGCTAACAACGATATAGACTTATTGCACAAAGCCAAGAGATTTCTAGCAATGAATTTCGAGATGAAAGATCTTGGTGATACCTCTTTTGTATTAGGAATTCATATAAACCGAGATTAATCTCGGGGTATTCTTAGATTATCAAAAGAGCTATATCAAAAATGTACTTAAAGATATGACATGCAAGATCGTAAACCAGGTGACACCCCTATGGCTAAAGGAAACAAGTTCAATTTAAGTCAATGCCCTAAAAATGACTTGAAAATTAAATAAATGTAGAGGATTCATTATTCATCAGCTATAGGGAGTCTGATGTCTGCTTAGATTTGTGTGCATCCGGATATAGCTTACATTGTTGGGATACTAGGGAGATATTTAAGTAACTCAGGAATGGATAATTGGAAAGCAGCCAAATGGGCCATACAGTATTTACAGAGAACAAATGACTACATGCTCACTACTGGAGATCAGGTCAGTTAGAGATCATCGATTATTTTAATTCTGATTTCGTGGGATACCAAGATAGTAGAGGATCCACTTCAGACTATATGTACCTAGTTGTTGGAGATGCTATTTCCTAAAAGAGTGCTAAGCAGACACTCATCTCGACTTCCACCGTGGCAGCGGAGTTTATAGCATGTTATGAGGCATCAAATCATGGAATATGGCTGCGAAATTTTGTCACTGGGCTGTACATTGTGGACAGTATTGAAAGACCACTCAAGTTATTTTGTGACAACAAATGAGCAGTGTTGTATTTCAATAACAATAGGAGCTCGACGAAGTTAAAACATATAGAGATCAAGTTCCTGGCTGTTAAAGAAAGAGTTTAGAGTGGACAAGTGTCAATAGAGCATATCAGGAAAACTCCATGGTTGCAGATCCGCTTACTAAGGGATTGATATCCAAGATCTTTCATGAGAACATTGTTCATATGGTTGTAATATCTCTTGAGGATATCCAGTTTCAGTGGAAGTTTGTATTTATGTGCTTTTCATATTAGACACATGGTTAAAGTTATCCTCAGTTATAAAGTTTTGGTTTATTATCTCTAAACTTGTTTGAAAATGGTCTCACTAAGGTATTAAAGTGGACCAATTGGAAATAGACATGTTAAGATCACATCACATGTAATTTTCATGCTACACATCCATCATTGATCCATGTCATTCATTTATATCAATATACGTGACTATTGATGGGTTTAGCTACGATATAAGTAGCGAATGCCGCTTTGATCCTATGTTAATATGATTGATTGACCGGATTGTTTGGGGATGCATTCGGTAATGATAGCAAAATTCTGAGTACTCATAAAGTTATGTTTAATGCACAAATATAAGGTAACACATATAGCCTAAGTGGGAAATTGTAAGGATTTTAATTGAATATGTGGACTTATACATGAAATATTGTGTATTAAATTAAATGCTATCAATTTTGGTTTAGCCCATTTAAAGTGATCTAATAAGGTTTCAGTCTTTTGGATTTTGAAGCATCTAATTTAAATGTGGGCATTTATGTGTAGAGACAGGCATGTTCCTAATTTCATGATGAGCCGAATTAGGTTAAAGGACCGTTAGTGTATATATACGATTATAGTCCCCGGGTCACACGTTTTTAGTTCATTTTGTTCTAGCTCTCTTCTTCAGAGAAAAATAAAGGAACAACGTGTTGATCTGTAAGACTAAAATCGCATAATTCATTCATTGCATTAATTATGTCTGATTCGGGTACGCTTCCTCTTTAGTTTCAGAATTCTTGATAATCCAACATGAATGATCATTATGATGGCAAATAATTTTCCCAACACATTGATCTACATAATTTAGAGTGCTCATATTATGCGACGTGGTCACCGACGAGAGCCCATGCTGCTCAGTCAATATTAATTTTTTTGCCCTTTAAAAAAAAAAGGTCATGGCCAAAACTTCGAGGCAAGCAACGACTTTGTGAAATGATACTACGATTTTAGGTATCAATTAAATAGGAAGAAGAACAAGCTGTAAAGAATAATAGAGAAACATCCAGTTGTTTAGTTCTTGTCGCTTTGCAATTCATTGACAACTCATTCAATCATATATACCCTGAATCAGAATAGTCTTACCTGTGGTGGAAAGGAGGAGCAATGGGGGTGTATGGTGCTTGACTGATGCAGATGGTGGTGCAACGGATCGCACCCCTCAAGGTCGAGCCTATCACGTCAATTTCTATTGCTAGTACCTCATTTATTATTATTATTATTATGGTGGTGGTGGTCTAAAACTCTAAATATCAATGTTGACGATTGCCCCGATCAAGATGGGAAAAATTATAAGACCCCGACTGAAGGTCTAGTGGACTCGAATTTCAGCAGAAAAATAGCTCCTAAGTGCTCATCATACACAAAATGAAAAATTCAACAACTGCAAAAATAGACACGGAAAGTTTTTAATTTATTTAATATGAAGATTAGTGTTTGTCAATTTTAGAAAAGTACGGTAGAGACTGGTTTTCGAGAAATTGTATTTGAGAGAGAAATGGAGAATTCGGTGTGGGGAAGAAAAGGGAAAGTAATGGATATTTTAAGAAATTTTCGCATGTTTATCAGTGGTCAAAGGATATTTAGCATCTAATTGTTTTTCATTATTTCAAAACTCTTTTTCTCTATATACTCATTTTCAACCACGCATTCACATAATAAAATATTTTGCACATAAATTCAAAAACATTTCTTACTTTTTAACCACACATTTTCCAAAAAAATATATTTTAAAATTAACGTTTCTAAAAAAAAAGGTCACCAAATAGGGGCTTACTTTTTAATGTTTGTTTAAAATTTTGTTAAATTTTTAAAGTTTCGTTTCATTAAGGTAATTTAATTTCTTAAGAAATGAACGATGGAAGGTGTGGACAATACTTGAAGGTCATGTGACGTTGAGTATATTTTGTTACGAAATTGTTTTCCTGCCCACCTGGGTAGAATAAGACTGCCCACATTCTGATGTGATTGGAAACCTTACTTACGGTTCTCTCCAAATGTGATAATCGTAAGTACAGTTCTCTCGAAGTGGGCAATATAAGACTTCTCACTGTGTGCATGATTACATTTTTGTATTTTGTTATTGCATCATGTTTTTATTATTGTGAGGTTGTATCTTGTTTTTTATTGTATTTTTTTTCTTATTATTTTGGATTGTATTGAATTATATTTTCATATGAATATGATTTTTACGTTTTAGTGCATTTATATATTGATTGAATTTATTTAATTTTATTTAATTAAATATTTTAAAGGGAAAGAGTTCGACTCTTGCATTAACTGAATTCATATTCGTACATTTCTCATTTTTACTTTTGCATATTTGATTTCGGTAAATCGAAATTCTGTCCGATTTCAAGCACATTAAAGGTTGGTTATTAGAATGTAATTTTTGCACGTCAATTTTCCCAACAATTTTAAGTCAATAATATTATGGATTTAATATTCTAATTTTTTTAGAATATGATTTTTATATTTCACGTGCTTTCCCCATATGTTAATGTTGATATAGATACTGCCTTTATATGGCAAAAAAGAAAATTGAGGTTACATTTGTGTATTAACAGTATTGGTTGGCTGGAATTCTACTTAAGTGTGATCTTTCATCATATTTACTCCAAGAAGACACTGTTTAATCCTTTATCTTATGTGTTTGAATTATATTCACCGCCAATACACATATCGCTTCATGTCAAAAGACGTCCCACAGGCTGTATTTGAGTAAGCTGTTAGTCTATATACATACAATCTAGTCATGCTCCTATAATCTTTAAATAGCACATAGAACAATTTGTGGAAATTAAACGGACCGAAAATACACCTCCAGCCATGGATGTCACTGTGCAATCCGAAAATGGAGTTTAATGTCTTGGATAGGAGTGCTTCTATTACCTTTTCAATCCCTTGACAATGGTATAAGAAAACTGAATAGGAATGAATAGAATTAGGGACCCAAATCATGTTCCATATATAAGCTCTACCATCATTGAGTCTACCTTATTTCAATACCAATAATTATGCAATTATTGACTATTTTAGTAACTTCCAAATTGATATGATTATGAATGGAAGTCAGAAATGACAGAATTTATGGGCCACCTAATTTGATAAAAAACATACCAAAAATTGCTCACTCATGATAGGAAAAAATCAACATTCTTCAACTTGGCCTAAAATTTCTGTATATTTCCTACAGTAAGTAACAAATACATGAATCACGACGATATGTCCTCTTAGAAGGAGTATATCTCCCATGTATTACAATTTAATGTGTATCTTAACACTAGCCCATACAGCTTAATGAATAAACATAGGTCCAAATATTAATGACGTTTCTCTAACCAATGACTGTGTACACGAAAGAAATGAGAAATTATCACAACTGAAATTGTGTTTTATTACTAATGACATTGATCCATAAAATGAAATCATATAAAGGAACCAAATCCCATTCTGTCTACATGATCCTTGAATTTGAACGGTGACATGCATTTTTTTCAAAGGATCACCAATCATTAATTCAATGTTACTGTGCTCAATGACTTCTATTTTATCTTTAACATGTTCTTTTATGGCTATAAACTTGATGTGTTTGTTTTGACTACCAATTTTATTGCTTTCAGCCATAAATACCACAACTGAATTATCACAAAATATTCTCAGTGGCCAAGAAATTGAATCCACAATTTTAAGTCCAGAAATAAAACTCTTAATCCATATACTATGCGAGGTTGCCTCAAAACAAGATACGAACTCAGCCTCCATAGTGGAAGTAGCAATCAAGGTTTGCTTTGCGCTTTCCCAAGATACAGCTCCACTGGCAAACATGAAAATGTAATCGAATGTCGATTTTCGTGAATTAACATAGCCAGCAAAGTTCGAATTTGAGTAACCAATCACTCAAAATTATCAAATTATGTATACATAAGCATGTAATCTTTGATCACTTGAAGGTACCTTAGAACCTTCTTTGCAGCTTTCCAATGGTCCTTACCTGAATTACTCTGATACCTTTCCAATATTCCAACAGCGAATGCAATGTCTAGTCTTGTACAGTCCAAAGCATACATTAGGCTTCCAACTGCAGAAGCATTTGTAATGTTTTTCATTTGTTCCCTTTCAAAATTATTTTTCGAACACAGGTTCAAATTGAATCTATCACCCTTCACGATGAGAGCTATACTTAGTGAACAATCTTTCATTCGAAATCTCTTTAAAACATTATTGATATAGGATTCTTGTGACAAACCTAAAATACCTCATGGTCTATCCCTGTAGATTTTTATGCCAATAACGTAAGATGCATCACCCATATCCTTCATGTTAAAGTTTTCAGAGAGAAATTGTTTCACTTCATGTAGCAAACCAATATCATTGGCTGCAAGTAAAATATCATCCACATATAGAATAAGAAAACAAATTTTACTCCCGCCGACCTTCTTGTATATACATTGATCTATAATATTTTCTACAAAACCAAATAAAGAGATAACCTCTTGAAATTTTAAATATCATTGACAGGAGGCTTGTTTCAATCCACACATGGAGTTCTTAAACTTGCACACCAAATGCTCACCATTATTAGAGGAGAATTCTTGTGGTTGTTTCATATACAGCTCATCTTCTAGATCTCCATTGAGAAAAGCCGCCTTCACATCCATTTGTTGCAACTCTATATCAAAATGTGCAACCAATCCTATAATGATACGTAAAGAATCTTTCTTGGATACAAGAGAAAATGTCTTATTGTAGTCGATTTTTCCCTTTTGAGTAAATCCATTGGCTATAATTCTTACTTTATATCTTTTAATATTGCCTAATGAGTTACTCTTTCTCTTAAAAACCCATTTATACCCTATAGCTATTGCACCATTAGGCAACTTGACATGATCCCAGACTTTGTTGGATGCCATAGAATTAATTTCATCTTTCATAGCATTATACCATAAATTGGATTCTTTACAACCCATGGCTTGTGAAAACGTTTCAGGATAATTTTTTGCTCCAAAGTTATTGTCCAATCTTTGTAGATACACAACATAGTCATATGAAATTGTTGATTTACTTTCTCTTGTGATCTTCTTAATGTTGGTTCAACATATTCTTGAGGGCCATGTTCTCCAACTGGTTGTTCAACTATTTCTAGCATATCATGAACAACTTGATCTACAGAAGTATCATTAGCAGGTTGCTGAATATCATTAGATCAGTTGTACAGCACCCATTTAAATCTGAGGAGTGTTGTTGATAATAACCAATCTTTCACTTGGTGTGGAAGGTTGAACTATTCCAGATACTGTGTTTTGCAATTGGTCTCTCCGACCTATTAAGTATTCTCAAAAAATATTGCATTTCTTGATTCTACAATTCCAATGCTGTAAGAAGGACAATAAAATCTGTAAACCTTAGACCTTTCGGCATATCCAATGAAATACTCAATAATAGTCATTTGGTCTAGTTTCTTCTCTTGTAGATTATAAACTTTTACTTCATTCGGGTATCCCAGTACGCGCATGTCTCGCAAACTCGGTTTCCAACCTTTCCATAGTTTAAATGGCGTTTTGGGAAAGTCTTGGTTGGAACTCAGTTTAGTATATTTATAGCCGTTTTAAGAGCTCTAGTCCACAAGGATTTGGGAGCTTGGAGCTGCTAAGCATATTCCGTACCATGTCCAATAATGTTTGATTTCTTCTTTTAGAGACACCATTTTGGTCTGGAGAACCATACACAGTGTATTGGGGAACTATCCCATTCTCTTCAAGAAACTTTGTAAATCAACTAGGTTCTTGTCCATTCTCAATGTATCTACCATAATATTATCACCCATATATGTTCTTATGATCTTTATTTGCTTACCACACTCTTTCTATACTCCTACCTTAAAAGTCTTAAAGGTATCCAATGCTTTGCTCTTCTAATGAAGTAAGTAAAGATACATGTATCGTGAATAATCATTTATAAAGGAAATGAAGTATTTTGGACCATGAGTGTCCATGTCTGGACTACAAATATCTGAATGTATGATCTCCAAGATGTCTGTACTCCTCTTGGTACATTTCTTTGACTTGTTGGTATGCTTTACCTTAATGTAGTCAACACAAGTTTCAAAATCAACAAAATTCTAAGCACTAAGTATTCCGTCATTTACTAATCTTTTAATTCTATATATGAAGATGTCTTAATCTCTGATGCCACAAAATAGAGGAATCTTCATTCATAATACAACGTTTATTACCAGTGTGAACATGCGTAACATTATTGTCAGTACTATGTTGTAAATTAATAGAGAAAAGACCATTTGACAAATTATCATTCCCAATAAGATCAGATTTACAAAATGAACTTAAAGATGTATATGAAAAACTAAAGGAATATTCCAAATGTACAAGTCTTGAAACTGAAATCAAATTTCTATTAAAACTTGGAACATAAAGGTATTTTCCAATTCTAAAACATAGACATTATTTAAAACTAAACTGCATGTTCCAATAGCCTCCACATGTTGTTTCTTGATAAGATGCTTTGCTCACTTCCCACCGATTTCCTTAAGTTTCGCATACCCTGCAAGGTATTCTAAATATAGATTGTAGCACTAGAAAGCAATCCATCGTGTATTATGATTAACATCAACCATATTAGAATCATAACAAACAAGGGATATTGAATTACCTTTCATCTCAAGCCATTTTTGAAATTTGGTACAATCCTTCTTCATGTGCCCCTTCATTTTATTGAAAAAAACACTTATTTTCCTTTTTTATTTCACCTTAGGGTGGTATTTTACCTTTCCCCTTTTGCTTGGCTTGGTCATGGTTCTTCCATTTGTTCTGATCATTCTCACATGTTACCAATAATGTGCTCTCACCTATTTTCATTTTCCTTTGGAGTGCTGGTCACAGTAATAATTGGCTTGTCTTTCCTAATAGCATAATTGCCCCAAATGAAGGAGAATTCTCTCATTCAATATCTTATAGTTGTCCCCTTTCACTTCAGGAATTTCACTTAATATCAGGAAAAATCGCACGTTGCATGATTGCATAAAAATCAAACATGCATAAATTTGAGACAAATAAACACATATCATGTTTTAACAATGTAAATCATGTTTTAAAATTATGAATCTAGTGACATAAAACTCGCCTGTAGGCTAAAATTCTAATTCAATTAGATCCATCTAACTTTTTCGGTAAGACTATCAAATCATGTTCATTTTATTAATTCCTGTGTGCTTGTGTTGAGAAGTACAGTGTGATACAATTTATATTTTGATCTTAAATAATTTGTTTACTACCAATGTATAAGGGTTGACACCTTGTACTGGAAGGTTATAGTGTTGTCTGATTCACTATTCATATTTGTAATTTGGCCTTATCACAGAAATAGTTAAAGGTGACGTTAGTATACTTGAAGTGTATTGAATAGACCACGTGTCGAGTTTAATTCTTTAGTATGACCGTGTGGAGAATTAAATTTCACTTGATCGCCGTGTATTTAATCTAGATCCCTTGACATAGTTATGTATATATTTTCCTGATTTTAATGGTTATTTAATTCATCAATGATGAGATCAATTTGATTGGTCAAATATTTTGATGAGTTGGGAATTTGAAAATGAGCGAAGTAGAGAATATAAATTCATGTCAGAACCATCACCCTGAAAAATGGGTAGAGTGACTACTTAAATATTTTCTATTAGGCAATTAAAATCTAACTTCAGTGTTTAGCAACAGCTAAATTTCGACATCTGTAATTTATTCACATGACCATTGAGGCAAATGGTACTTAATTAGTGAGAATAATTAAAGGGCAAAATAATCATTTATGTTCGTATCTAAATATTAAATCTCGGACAGTGATAAAATACATATACGGCAGGTCAAAGGAAAGTATTACAGATTCATTGATTTCTGTGATTTTATATATTCCGAGAGTTTAGTGTTTTACCTTTAGTGGAAAAACAAAGACTAATAATTAGATTGTGTAGTCTATGGTCGACTAGATAGAATCTAATTATTGAAGCTTGGATAATATATGTCCAATCAGGTCATGTGGTAGCTTTATAAAGTATTTGAACTTAATTACGGTAATTATAATAGTTTTGGACTTAATTGTAATTACAATAAAGTTTTGTACCTACTATAAAAGTTGTAAACTTAATTATAATTGTAATTGAAGTTCCAGGACTATACATGTAATTAAATGTAATCTAATTGGATTTAAACTTTAATTAAAACTTATACTTGAATTTTAGTAAAGACTCCTATTTAATATTAGAATTATTATTCTAAATGGATTGGAACATCTTATCTCTATAAATAGAAACTAAATGAACATAAAAATTCTACAACAATCATAATATATAATTTCATAGTGTTAAAATTTGGAGAAAGAGAAAAGTGATAAAAATCATATTTTTTATTGTCCAAAATTAGTTTCTTAATTTAATTAAAAGAAGGTGTACACTTACCGGTGTAGTCTTAACTTTGAAAAATACCATAAAAAGGTTTGGAGATTTGAAGATCAAGTTTTTGCAATTAAAAGTTGGAAGCTCGTGATCCAAAAAAACTAAAAATTCGTGATTCGGAATTAATTTTAAAATTAATCATCGAATTTAGGTAAAAAATTAGAATAATTTATTCTCAATATAATATAAACGTGAACATCTAGACGATCTTGTTCATTGAATTAAAGAAAATTTTTAATTTATGGATAATCGTATTCCAACAAAACAGACCGAAAATATACCTCCAACCATTGATGTCATTGTGCAATCCGAAAATGGAGTTTTATGTCTTGGATTAGAGTGCTTCTAATACCTTTCTAATCCTTTGATAATGGTGTAAGAAAACTAAATGGGAATGAATAGAATTAAGGACCCAAATCTTGTTCCATATCATTGAGTCTACCTTATTTCAATATCAACAATTATGCAATTATTGCCCATTTTAGGAACTTCCAAATTGATATGATTATGAATGGAAGTTAGAAATGGCAGAATTTAGGTGCCATCTAATTTGATATAAAACATACCAAAAATTTCTCACTCAAGATAGGAGAAGATCGGCATAAACTGCTTCACACACACACCTGGAGTCTTCTTCCTCAACCTCCGACCACCGCAAGGGATCGACAATAGTTCCAGATAAAGCTTCGGAAAGGAATCGAAAAGGGCTGGTTGTGGGAGCGGACCTTGACTCAAATAAGAGACTAGTGGTAGTTCCAGTAGAAGCTCCTAAAGAGGATCCAAAAAGGCTGGATATGGGAGCGTAACCTGGCCCGTTTAAGAGATCGGTAGTACTTTCGGTAGAAGTTCCTGAAGAGGAACCGAAAAGGTTGGGAGTGGGAGTTGGACCCGACGAGAATAAGCCTGAAGAGCCAAGAGTAGGGGACCCCAATTGGGTGAATGTACCAAAATGGGATGAAGAAGTAGCACGAGCTGATGTCCCAGCTAAAGAACTTGACCCAAAGGCTCGTGGTTGGACCAAAACCAATAGAGGATATTTCGAACGGACTAGGCGTAGTAGAAGTCACACTAGAAGAAGAACCAAATAAATTTAGATATGAGCTCGAACTTGAAGAAGATGATCCAAAAGTGTTTAAAATAGTAGCCGCACTGGAGGATGAGGATACTAGCCCAGAATCGGGTGCCAAGGACACAAATGGGTTAGTAGTGGGTGCAGATTTCGAAGAGGATCTAAATAGAGAATAAGCGGCTATAGTGCTGAATGATGGAGTCCCGGATAAAGAGGCATGACTTAAGCCAAATGGAGGGGTGGAATTGGAACTTAGGGTAGAGAAGCCAGAAGATGACACGTCGATTATGAGTTTGAGTTTGTGGTTGAGAAGAAGACACTAGTGTGTGTGTGTGTGTGTGTGTCTGTGTGTGATTTTTTTTTTGTTTATTTCTTATTTAATTATTCAATGTGATAAATAGAAAGTTACTCTTTTGCCCCCTCTTAAAATATTAAAAATGTGGTCAAAGTCAAATTTTTGGTTAACTGACAGAATTATGGATGAAAACTATCCAAAAGGGCTTCACTTGCAACATTTGAAAATGTTAGGAGTAACGGCTTCAACAAATCAAAGGTTTGAGACTATTGCTGCAATTATTCTTTTCATTATTTCAATATAATTTTATTTTTCATTTTTCGATATGTATTTAACTTACAAACCGTAATAAATACTATAATTAATTCTTAATTGATTAACATTTACATTCATTCATTTAATTAATTAATATTAATTAGATTTTCATATTCACATTTACACACGTCCATGTCCATGTTATTAATTTTTAATTAATTATCATTCACAATAATTTAATTAAATATAAATTAGAATTTTAACAAGAATGCAATTCATTAGTTACGTCCATGTATGCTAATTATCATCAAATTTCACTTAATTGGAAATTTAATTATATTCATTTAATATAAATGATTTAACATTCATTGTCATGTATATATTCATTGGTACTAATTATAAATTAATTAACATTCACGTTAATTCATGTATCGTATTTGTAATTCATATTCATTTATACATTTAGTTGTAATTCTAATATTCATATTCAAGTATACATTTCACTATTTACGTACATATATAATAATTAACATTTATTTAGTGTCTTGTATTTCTTTCATATTTAGATCAAAAGGGTAAATGAATGATCAAATATTACTTTTACATCATTTATAAGGTATTTCAAAATAACATGCAACGTACGTTCAACTCTGACCAGTAAAATAAAGAATCGTCATAATGATAAGTCTATATATATATGTCATACACATAATACTATAAAGCAGTTGATCTCAAATGGTGTAAGCTCATAGATCACTAAGAAAATGTTTACCAATAGATCAAGTATACTGTATATTGATGAGAATGTGCTTAAAATCCTACTATATAAGGATATTTGCAATGGTAACCCAATCTTGCTGATTGAAAATCCCAAAATTTTTGTTCAATGAGACAATTAAGTTATGAAAATTCAATTAGCACTTTGGAGTTAACTCCTACACATTCTTATGATAAGAAAAGTGTTATCTGCAAAACGTTTTAGATTAAGTTAAAATATTTAATAATTTCTACCTTAGACAAACCAAGTGAGGTATGACATGTATTCTTAATAGGAATTCACCTATTTTAATGTGATGTAGGGCCGCTTTTATGAGAATACTTCAAGGCTTGAATTCTCTGAAGCACTTATGAAACCTAAGAGTTGTTCAGAGCCAATATGAACACAATTATGAGAACTCGAAAGTGTTGGGGAGTCTATTGCGTGTATGCTATTGTCTTGATTTACATCAACGACTAACAATTCAAGAAATCGTGTTCCACTGATTAGCTAAGTAAATCTGATAGTACTCCACTATGAAATGTTCAAACTCATAGTCATTTGCATTCATTTTCATTCATGTGGGGGATTGTTAAATTTTTTGTATATGTAATTGGTTTTGACCAATTTTTAAATGAGTATTTAAGTGAAAATTGTTAGTTCATGAATAAAAAAATTAAATCAAATTTAAGTCGTGAAAATGTTGAAAAATTATATAGAATATTATGGCATATTCTGGAACTTTTTTGGATGAAGAGTTGTCTCTTTTCGAAAATGATAATTTCCAAAAGTCACATTCTTTTATTATTGAAATATCTTTTAGACCTGTATTTTCCAACAAGACATGTCTTTTTAGACATACCTTTTCATTAGGTTGTGTCTTTTGAGACACAACTTTCTAATAATTATATGTAGATTCCATGTGTTTTGAATTATTTATTCATCTTCATCATTGCATTATCACTTAATACATATTCACTTCAAAATAATTCTGCATTTATTTTGAGTCGAGCTTCATATAAAAAGAGAGTTCAAAATATAAGTACGTTCATTGACTTGTGTAATTTGGAGTGCTTTTATTACGGAACGTGGTCGTTGTATTTTGGGAGAAGAATACCGAAAAATCTTTAGCACTCGTACGGGACATTATCGTTTTAAGGAGGAAAAGTCCAACTCTTGCCTCGACTGAATTCGTATTCACGTATTTCTTGTTTCTACATATTTAAATTCGATAAGTCGAAATTATGTCCGATTTTATGTATATTAAAAGTTGGCTATTAGAGTATAATTTATATACGTCAATCTTTCCAACGGCCCCTAGAATAATATAAAAACCTCTCAAACTAGATCATCTTTAGAAACATGCATAATGCAAAAGCTTATGTAGAAGCTGTCACTGACCTTATCTAACTCGAAATTTTTAGACAACTACCACTTAATTCCACTGCCATCTAAAGTATTCTGACTGTGGGCAACAATGGCAGGTTGCTCCTTGAGATGTTGCACCACACACTGCAACTCTTTTTTAATCGGCCAAAAATTTTTTAGAAACTGTTTGCTGGGGTCAATGCTTATGGATTTTAGTGCTGGTTCCATAATGTTGTTTGCAACCTACAAAATGGGAGGGTAAACATTAATTAGTCGAATTCTGTAAAAAAAATAAAAATAAAAATAAAAATAAAAAATAAATAAAAAGCAACAAAATACTCTCACCCAAGTACACTTGACTTCACAGTTTTAACTTTTCTGGTATAGTTACACTGCCACTCCCTATAGCGACCGAGAAAATAAAATAAAATCTTGTGTTTTATTTTAAAATAATTTTTATTATATAAATCGAAAAATAATTTGAGTTATATTATTAAGTTGTTACTACCCTTCCTAAGAATTCAAATTAAAGTTTTGGTCATGATAGTAAAGTTTTGCATACTTGTTGTTTTTTTTTAAATTTTTGTAAGGTATCGAATTTCTCTTAAACAATAATTTTTTTTATGTTGATGACACACGTTATATTAATTTTTGCATACATGTTTAGTACTTAAATTTTAAAAATTAGATAAACCGAATATGGTGTACCAAACGACCCCTAATTCATCCCTATTTATTTCTTAATTTATTTTTATATTCCATCAACCTCACTTTTCAGTTTGCTCCATTATATTAATCATTTGAATCATCCATTAGAGCCATAACCGTTTTAATAATTTAGAAGCAATTATGTTGATCATTAAAAGGAAGAAAAAACTGACATTTTAAATGCAAAATTAGTGTGCACGTTTCCTCATAATTTCACCATTTATACACAAAGTTAATGTGCTATTTACAATTATTTTTATTCCACTTTAATGGCTGCAATTTGTCAATTTCGTTTTGGGGTTTGATAAGCAAAGCAACAACCTTCTACAACCCCAAAAGTCACGTTTTCTCTCTCCAACTATTACACTTATACATAAGTTATTTTGTTTTTCTTTCATAAACATAAGATGCTTTGAATCTGAAAATTTCTAAAGAAGAGGCAAAGAGTGCACTGAATTTAATTACATTTGGAATGTCAAACGATATTCAAACTCCAAGCATTCAAGGTAAGGGTGTTTCGGCACTTTTGTAAGTGAAGTAAAAATTATTTGTTTTCGATTTGCATTTAACATGTTATTGTGTTACTTATGAGAGAATGGAAGAACCCTTTGGTGTTTCAAATAAGAGATGAAGAAATGATTTATGACATATGAAGGGGGTTATTAAAACCCGAGAGTAAACATATTGATTGATCACGGTTTGCTTTGCAGAATTGATGGTGACACAATTAACCAAAGTTGTACTTCTGAAAATATATATTTTTACCATTTA
>CAIGRP010060401.1:0-16871 GCA_903798385.1 Fraxinus cuspidata | reverse complement strand
TGGCATTCTTCCAACATCTATACATATATAATGGTATCCATTTCTGTTATAAAAACGTAAATTCATCACATTCAAAGTGAAGAAAGGAATAGCAACGAATATGTTTATTCCAAACATTTATACATCCATTGTATAAATTTATTTCATCTTAGTCAACACATGTTGTGACTAGGAATATCAAAGTCTCACGAAAGTTTATGCACTTCTACATAATAAGAGATATTGCGATATCATTATCATAACATGAATTATCGAAATATGCAATAGCAATCTTCATCACGAATGAAATATGTTCACCCACCATTATGTGACGAAAATTATTGTAGCATTTACATACTAAATGTATGTTGCTCAAATTTTAAACATAAAAGAATTATGTTTGGTATTTCCACTTACTGGTTTTCGATAATGACAACAATTTGACAACACAAAAGGTCAAGAATAATATATATTCTTGAAGTTACATTACATATATTCGCAATGATAATGGTGGGAATACCAAATTTAATTCCTAATTCACTATTTATATTATCTTTCACTAAACAAGATTAACAATTATTATTATTAACAAGAAATTAGATACCCATAAATTATCATTATCTTTGTCGAAACAATATTAAGAAGTGATTAAGAATATTATATTCATTGCCCTAATTCTTTGCAGTACCATTTACAAATTAGTTAGCATTACCTTGATATAATAGCTTTAGACAACATGCATTGTTGTGTTCAGCAAAGATTTCAACTACTGTTGAGTTAGCGAAAAATCCTAATGTGGTGGTGTATTAATAAATCCTATTTTTAGTTAATACACTCTATACAATGACATTCCTTATATTTGTTGTGTATTAAGAGAGAGTATTTCGATAATTTTACCCATTCAAAGATTTCAGTCATTTCTGTAAAAGGAGAGAATTGATGTTAGACATCTAGATTTGGCCATATGTGCAAAAAATTTCGAAAGTTGCCATATTTAAAATGCACCTGTCGTTTTTGGCTACATTTAAAACTCCCCTTTAATTAATATTTATATGATTTTATTATGGAATTTAAAATATTCTTATAGAATATGATTCTATTTGTAAATTTTAAAACCTAGTAAATTAAAAATATGTTTTCAATTATCCAATTCAAACAATACACGCCAAACAATCGAATATCCTATGATCAGTTTCTAAGCAATTATAACTGTAGCGTGTAAATAGAATCTGATGTTCTAAAGGGTTTTAATCAATTATGCAAATTAACTAGCTTATTCAAATATGAACACTAGATATAATGTGGTAAACATCTAAGAGAAACATCAAGGGGCTATCACGGGTAAAACAATCCACTAAATCAAACAATGAAAAAATACAACGGTTTCAATTTTGTAATTTTACAAAAATAACAAAAAATAATAAAAAATATAAGAACAACTCCCACATTTTCTTCTTCTTTTGACTTGTTGTAAAAGTGGAATCAAATCCCTCGATCTTGACTTCATTAATACATCACTATTGTACTCAGCCGCAACCACCACTTAGATTAAGAATCACAATTCTTAATTCATGCCTAGCAACACGATTTTTGAATTGGATTGAACATTCACGCTCTAATTAGTTTTCTTGAAAAACGATTGAAGAAAACATTTGGTTTTGAAAGTTTTCAATTATGTATGAGTCTAATAAAACTATGAAGATGGCAGAATACTCAGCATCTAGGTTGCCAAACTTGGATAGATTTTCAAAGCGTTTATTCCCTACATGTTTCTTCCTTTACTTATATAAAGCAATAAACAAAATTAGAATTAAATATTACCTAAAATATCACAAAAGTTATATTTGATATGGTAATTAATAAACTTAGAGAAAGTTTAATATCAAACCAATCTTTCCTTATCGTAATAGCCAAGATTGGATTAAATCTTACCTAAAATTATTCACAATAAAATCGGTAATAATATAATTGTTTCATACAAGATTTATTTGATAGGGCAATAAATAAACTTAAGAAAATTTTAATAATAAACCAATCTTTCCTTAATTCTAATTATTTAACCTATCATATAATATCTAAGATGGTAGGTAAATAAATTTGTGTTAGCTGCAATATAGAAAATATAGATTACATCTTGTTTTGGGTGTTAAAACCTTAAAATTCATAGCTACAGAAATTTGTTGAAACATGTACCATCAAGTTAGTTAGGACTAACTGCCTACTTGAACAGCATCATGTGTTTCACGTTTTTAACACTTGTCATTGACATTTAAAAATTAATTTATATTAAGTAAGCCAACTAAAATAAAATGTAAAAACAGATCAAATATATTTTTCTAACAATCTCCACCTTTGAATTAGCTTAATTTCAAAAATCAATTTTTGATTTTTAATGTCATATTTGTGAGTGTGTTAAGTGTTGATAAAATTATGCACGCGAACTAATTATCCTTAGTCAGTTCTCATCACACATCTTACTCCCCCTAACTCAAGCATCCTAACTAATAAGTGTATTTTATATAGTTATCTAAGTCGTTAAATGAGATTAATTATAATTAATTTTGATGTTTCATGGCTTAATTACATATGTGTCAATTTTATTTGTTAGGTAAAATTCGAAGCAAATGGTGGAATTGGACGAAATAAGCGAAAAATGAAGAAATTCAAACTTTGGGGACCAAGTTTAAGTTTCCAATAGTTGATCGAGACTTAATATCAATGATTGGAAAATTTGTGGATTCAATTGGATGTAAATGAAAGTTAAAAGATTAAAATTGAATGAAGAAAGGATTCAAAATGGATAAGGAGCAAAAAGTGGGGACTGAATCACAAAACAAAAAGTCGCATGCATGCAAAGAGGCAACCCGGGCCGACCAATGGAAAAGTCAATAAAGAAGAAAAATGGAAAGCGCCGTCCTCGCGCCACTATATACGCAGCCCGCGCCAAGTTCTTAGAGGGCCGACTTTGCAATTTTCAACTGTGACGTGAATTCTTATTTAAATTAAATTGTACCCTCGTTTGACTTGATTTTTAGACTTTTATAAATAGAAAACTCGGCCAAAATATAGAGGAACTCTCTCTAGTCTCTTAATATCATATAATATTATAAAAGTCAACAAGAACAGGGGTCAATTGCTATATTTTGAGAAATAAAATCAAACTCTAGCTTAGAATTGAAGCACATTACATTAAGATTTTGAAAATTCAACATTGGAATTGAAAAATAAATTTTTTTACATTCTTTCGTGATCCGGGTAATACTTTTCCATTAGTCTTGTAATTTATATAAAATCGTATTAGGCTAGATCTTTCTTTGTATTGGATGAAAATGAACCATATTGTTTATTCGTTTCAAATTCAAGACTAGTAATATAATTTATTTCAAGTGTTTCTCGATTAATTTTATATATCCATTGCATTATTTAACTAGTATCCACGAATTAGATCATTAGTTGCTTGTTATAGTGTTGAGAGGCTCACAATAAATTTAGAATGCAACAAAATTAACATAATTACTATAGATGTTAGGAATAACATTTATCATATATAAAATCATATAGATAATCTAAAATTTAATGCATTAAAATCATTTTAATTCAGGTTAGGAATAAATTCCAATAGTAGTTATGATAGATTTAATTTGTCTAAAAAAACAAATTATATATCATAACTTTATCTATTATCAATAATGCATGAACATGACTAGATTACAAATCAAGAATTGAAATAGATAACAATAGGTGGATTCGAATTTCAATATAATCATCCATAATTTGATACAAAGATATTGCTTATCGCTTTCTTAGATAATTAAATATAAAATCAAATCATCTCTTTTTGATTTACATAATTCGAATTCTATGCAAAACTAGTACACGTAAATTGAAAATTATTCTTAGTGGGACGATACTCTCAACTCACTAAATTATTGCTTGTCAACGATTACGTATGCTTGTAGGTCTTGCATGAACACTAACACTCTCATATTTTTGTTACCACCACTTCACCATTATCTACTCTCCATTTTTTGAAATTAACAGTACATATAAAATGAATCAAATAGTTTGGCCGAAGAGTTAGAGTCGGAATGATGGAACCAGGCAATTTGTGAATTTCTTGGCCTGTCATAAATAGTCCTGAAATAGCTTGGGTCAAAATTGGGGATAGCTAGTACTTTGTATGCACTACCACAAGGAGCAGGTTGCCTGTTCTGACTATCTTGCTCGATTTCGCGTGCTTCATCATATTGAGCCTTTTCTTTGGGGGGTTTTTTATCCTTGCCTTTGATAGCCTACAAAAAACAATTTGAAAACACATCTCTAGATTAGGGGCAATAGGCAAGAATAATTGTAGAGGTGCGATGACTTGTAATCGTAGTTGTGTAAGTACAAATAGGGAAAGAAATAACTGCCACACTTTCAATAATTATTCATATATCTTTTATTAAACTCTTAACTCTAATCACAAAATATGGCTAAAGCAACCCTTCATATTTGTCAATAGTTTTTTCTTTTTAGCAGTGGATACTGAATTTTATTGTCAGGTTTATATGTTGACACAAAATCTGTGAAAAGTCCACACAAGTCAATCACATAAAATAAGTAAAATTCCAAATTGAAAGAACACTAATTTAATATTTTTGGGCAAAATTCATAGTCAAATCAAATTCACGATCAGTTGAAAATGGATTTTTGTGTGGATTTTCATCAGCTTTGCCATAGAATTGATGTCCATTCTGGAATAAATGGATGACATTTGTCTTCGACTGAACGTTTGGCTTCCGGGGTAAACGATGCTAGATTGGCACTGAATAATTTGAGGAGTCATGCATGTTCCCTTCATCGACCACTACCTCTTCACTTACTTGAACAATCGGATTATTATGTGCATTAGTTATCTCTATGTGTTGTGCTTTTCTTTGCCTATGGTGAAATGTGCATTCGATTTTCGGATTTGCTGTTATCAGTTCACCGTCTCCCAAATTTTGCATAAAATTCCTGAAAGAGAGAGAAAAGAAACACTAAAATAAATTGATAAAGAAAAATAAAATAAAAGCAAAGCAAAAGGTTCGAATTAGGGTTAAGATAAATGAAATTAAACTCAAATACAATTCCTAGCAGTTGCGCCAAAAACTTATCACCAAAGTATTCTTCGTTTAAAATACAGCAAGTGCACTGTCCATTAATAAGTACTAAAATGGATTTTTGAGTTTAAGTGTCGTTCCCACAAAAATTGTACATGTTTAAATTCGAATTAAATAAGCCTTAACCAAAACTATGAAAATTAATTTTTTTCTATGACGAAATTATAATATACTTATGAAAGAAATAACTAAATAAACGAGAATCAATGAAAAGATGTGATTAATGCAAGTTTATATGAAAATCAATTAATGAAAAATGCACTAAGATCTCGAATCCCCTTTAATCCTATTCTTACAATTTGACAACACGATCCAATTATGAAAATCAATATTCCTAATTTATTTAACAATCTCTCTTGAGTAGACTTAAACATATTCTCATATGTGACCCGACTATATTTCTATGACGAATGTGAAGATGCAAGAATGCATTAACGATTTATGAATACTTAAGCATAGTGATATATTTATATCCCCTATCGGACTCTACGACGATTAATATTATGCCTAACTTATTTTCCATCTTTTGAAGGTAAAACAAACAATAATATTCATAAAATCATTGTGCACATTATTGTAAAGAAAATAATTTCATGAAAACTGTTCAATAATTGAGAACATGTTTGAATGTCAAAAAGAAAAATTAAGAATTAAAAGTTCATGATACAAGATTCATCGTAGCCCTAGTACTAGATTTGTTTATCGTAACATGTTGTGAAGAAGAAAGTAATATATATATAAAAATTGTTCATCACCCGGAAATTCTTGAATTTAATTTTGAAGTTCTTGAAATTCAATCTTGATGTGTTGTTTGCCTCTTTTTGTAAATCTCCACATCCCTAATTATGTTGATAATTTGTATTTATAATATTGTCTCAGCAATCCCCAAAAGTCTCTAAAATTCGTGCAAATAATGGCCCAAAAGGAATAATCCCTGTTGAAATAGAATTCAATGCGAAAAATAGTTTATGGCTATGTTTTGGCATGGGAGATCGCCCTGGCAAAACTCGGGCGGTCACCCGCCACATATGTTTTTGCCTATTTTATTGAAAAACAAATCCGGGCGATCACTCGACTATTATAATCGGGAAGTTACTTAGTTGTAAACACTTTCAAACACCGCACTTTGGTCCTCAAATTCAATTCTTGCCTCTTTTAAGTCATTTTCTCTTGCACTTTCAATCTTTCAACTTCAAATTGCATCCAATTGAACCCATAACATCTTCAATCTTCATTTTGTGGTCCAAATCAATTATTGGAATGTTGCAATTTAGTCTCCCGTACTTTGTATTTCACCTTTCTTCTTTTCCACTTGCTTAGAAATGGGTCCAAAACTGAAAGAAAAATGAAATTAAACTAATTTATGTAAAATTCACTACTTTGACGACATAAAAACTTTGTAATTTGGCCCAACTTATGACTACAGGTAATGAGAATGAGAGACTAGTGGGGGAATACATGGTTCCATCAATGGTAGAAAGTTGATCCAGCATTTGGACGAGCTAATTATTTTCACTTGAGGAGGGACATTATAAATATGTTCATGCATGTATTGCAATTCTTAAGGAAAGCCACAGAAAATTCAAATGCTCACATTTCGAGATTCTTTGATATGTGTGCACCAATTGAATATCTAGGGGTTTGCTGTGATGCAATTCGGCTGAGACTAATTTTTTACACTTTGAAAGACTTGACTAGATAATGGCTAGATAAATTCCCAACTTAAAGCATCACTATTTGGGACAGTCTAAGCCATAAATTCTTGAACAAATACTTATTACCTAAAAGGATTGCCAAGTTGAAGGATGGAATCATTACACTCTCTAAGCTTGATTCAAAGTGCTATTACGGAGGAAAATACAAAGGTTTTCTTCGACGATGTTCACAACATGGTTTGTAGAAATGGCTCCAAGTGAAGTACTTTTACATTGGGTTTAATCCAACAAACAGGCTCAATGCTGACTCTACCTATGATTTCATTACAAAAAAGATAACGAATCAAGACTATCAAATTATTAAGGATCTAGCATAGGCTAGTATACATTGGCCAAACAAAAAATATCAAGTGGTAATAAAATTGATGGAATACATGAGGTTGACACATCTCAACATAGCTAGCAGTACTAGCTCAAAAGGTAGATAGAATAACATGTAAACAGTCAATGAATACATTTCAAGTAGCTAGGCCATGACGCAAACATTGTAGGGGTAATCATGTAAGTGTGGATTGTAATGTGGAGTGATATGTATGTTTTTACGTACTTAATGGAGGCATAAATAAGTTTACTACTGATTAAAAGGGCAAATTCAACTCACAATTATGTAATTTTTGTCCTTGTATTGTAATTAAAAAAAACCTAATTGAAAGAGAAGAAAGGTAACGAAGATAAAAGAGACAAAAAAGAGTAGAAAATAGGAAGTTGGAGACCAAAGTGCACAAATTTCAAACGTTGAAGGACCTTGGATACAATTTATCAAGGGTATAACTGAAATAAAAGTCAAAATTTGGGGACTAAATTGTATAAGATCAAAGTTGAAGGAATTAGAGTGTAATTAGATGGAGGACTTAGCTATAAATTTTTAAAGAAAAAAGCAATCGCTCGAGGGCTGTTATTACGTTTCGACAGTAGCCTAAACGCATGGCCAATGCGTATGCTCAAAGAATACAAGCGTGTGCACAGACCCGAAATTAAGAAAAAATATTGGAAAAATGTTGAGGGCGTTTTTGTAATTCCATTTTTTGAGGGCATGTTTGGTAAATTTTCGGAGACTTTTTTTAGGGTTTTATATGTTGTTTTCTTCCATTGTATTTTCATTCTTTTACACACCCATTCAACCCTAAAAATGAGGTACAAGAGGCACGAAAAGAGGGGAAAATCAAGTAAAGAGGAAGGAAATTTGAGGGAAATCAAGACCAAATTGTTGTAATCTTCAAGATACATTGTCTTGTATTTTTTCTTGTATTTTCTCCATTTTGTAATGTATTCCTTTGAATTTTACGTTGTGTGCTCTTTATATACAATGGGCTAAACTTTTAATGTTTGGATGATCAAGGAAACTTGATCTAGCTTGATTAATTTTAATATTTGCTTTTTAATATCAAAATATTTATTGTCATGTGTATTTATTGTTGTATTTAATGTATTGCAATTATTTTACCAATGAATTTTTATATTGAGTTATTTGTGCAATTATTGAGAGATCGTTGTGCATTTAAGATTAAGTAATTTATTAATTTACATGTTAAGAAACTAATGAAGCGACAGTTAAATGAAATCATGAATCCCAACTATTTAATATTCAAAAATTTCCTCAATTTATATGCTTTATTATTTTGATCGCACTTCAATCTATTTTTCTTTTATTCTCAGAAATCACTTTCAAATCGTGTGTGTTTAATAGTTAAAATTGAAAGAAACATTCCTCAAGGGATCGATAAGTCATACTCATAAATACATTTTATTACTTGAACGCACCCGAGCACTTGTGGTTTGTAATTTTGTCGCACAAGTTTTTGTTGCCATTGTCTGGGAATTATTTATTTTAATTACTATTTTAATTAACAATAGTTTTAACAATTCTTTATTCTCTATTCTTTTATAAATTTTATTTTGTAGTTGAATTTTAATTGTCATGTTATCTTAGATCTTTAATAGTGTATGCGTAGCTTGAGAAATCTTGATCTTGTATTTGATCTAGAAATTGAAGGAACTTTTCGAAGAAGGCTAAGAGAACAAAGACAAGAAAAAAGACAACAAGTTGAAATGACACATCAATGAGGAGATGTTAACCTAACACTCAACCTAAAAAATATTCCAAGGGGTGGTATTCCTCTGGGCTTTGATAATCAAGCGCGTAGGTTTCAAAATCATGTCGTAAATGAAGAAGACATGTTATTTGGGTTTCATGAATCCTCTAGTGGTGGAAAATCAATCAAGTGGTGTCTACCCTTCTTATGAGCATCCAACTTTGGCTAGACGTCATCAATTTGTTCTCTAATACTATTTCATTTTATGGGAGGACCTATGAAAGCTTATACTCTCATGTACTTTGACAGACAAGGCAAGAGAATGACTTGATACTTTGGCATTGAGGAGCATCAATAGTTGGGTGGAATTTGTGTAAAAGTTTATGACAAAATTCTTTTCGCCCGTTAGAATTTCTAAGCTCAAGCTTAACATCACCACATTCCAACAATTTGATTCGTAGAGTTCTTTTAAAACTTAGGAGAGGCTTAAAGACAAGCTTAGGAAGTGCCTAAATCATGAGATGACCATGGGACAATAAGTTAATTACTTTTATGTTGAATGAACTCATTCTTGCCATTCCAATGTGGTCTCATCTTCTAATAGGTCAATCAAGTGGAAGAACATTCGGGAGCCTACGACATATTTGAAATTATGAGTGAGTAAAGTGCAATGTAGTCAAATAGGGATTCATCAAGGGGAACTAGTGGAGTACATGAGAGTGAAGCAAATTCACTTGTTCCTGCCAAGATTGACTCACTAGTAATGAAGATAAATGGGCTGTCTATATCTACTTCTACTTCTCGTTCCACACACACATGGTACAAAATCCACCAATTTGTGTTACATATGGAGCAAATCACCCGAGCTCAAGCTGTCCATTGATGAGTATGACTTTGCATCCACTGAGCAAATAGCATATGCTCAAAATTTCTAATGCCAAATGTACAATCCGATTGACAAAATCATACTAACGTCTCTTATGGAAACAATCAAAATGTGCTAAATATGAGGCTACAAGAGAAGAAAGAAGGATGTGAAGAGGTCATTGCTAAATTGGCGAACCATCAATTGCAGTATCAAGAATGCAATAATGCCTCTTTGAGAAATTTGAAGAATTAAGTGGCCAAATAGCAAAACTTTTCTTGAAAAGTCAACCAGGCGCTTTGCCTAGCAACGCCTAGACAAATCCAGGGAAGAACATACAAGATATTACCATAAGAAACGTGGTTCAATTGCCCGAAATCATGATGACATGCCCAAGGGCTCAATCCGGCAAGACACATGTTGAAGAAGATAGGCTTGCTCAAGAGCCTATTGTAAGTGGTGAAGCAACAAAGGAAAATGAACCGGAGCCATCAATATTAAAGGCTCCAGCATAAGTTAAAGCATATGTGCCTCCCATTCCTTACCCACAAAGGCTTCAAAAGCAAAAGTTAGATGCTCAATTTGGCAAGTTCATGGAGATGTTCAAGAAGCTACACATAAACATTCCTTTTGTCGATGAGTTAGCTCAATGTCAAGCTATGCCAAGTTTATGTACATTTTTTCCAACAAAAAAAAAAACTCAAAGAGCATGAAATGATGATGCTAATGGAGGAGTGTAGCGCTATCTTATTAAACAAGTTGCCTCCAAAGATCCAGTATATTTTACTATTCCATGTACAATTGGTGAATTAAATTTTAGTAAAGCTTTTTATGTGATCATGGTGTTAGTATTAATTTGATTCCCTTATCTATTTTCAAGAAATTAGGATTAGTAGAGGTCAAAGGTCACAGTATCATTGCAATTGGTCGATAGATCGATTAAATATTTTCGGGGTATCATTAAGGTTGTTCTATTCAAAGTGGATAAATTCACTTTTTCGACCAATTTAATAATTCTTGATATGGAGGAAGACCATGACCCTATTATCTTGCCGGCCATTTCTAGCTACCGAGATGGCTTTGATTGATGTGTAAAGGTTCCAAAATGAGCAAGTTTAAATATTTTTAAAGCCATCAAGTACCTCTGTAATCCTATGTTTTTGAGTTGATGTTATTGATCATATAGTGGCCGATACTTTACATGGGTTTTCTAAGGATCCTCCTGAAATGTGTATTACACATTCTTTAAGTGTCTGAGTGCCGAAGATGGGAATTTCGAAGTTGAGCACATGGCTTATTATTGTAGGGTTGTACACCATCTTATTCTTGTAAGAAGTCACCATATTTTGAAGATTTGAATAAGAGTTCCTCACCACCATTGCCATCTCTTGAAAAAATACCAACACTTGAATTAAAATCTCTTCCATCTCATTTGAGATACGCCTATTTGGGAGATTTCTCTACACTCTTGGTCATTATTTCAAATTCCTTATGTAAATTGGAATAAGAGAAATTGCTTCGAGCGTTGCACAAGGAGGATATTGGTTGGACTAATGCGGATATTTGTAGGATTAGCCCTTCATTTTGCATTGCACAAAATCCTAATGGATGATGAATTTAAACCTTCGGTGGAGCATCAATGTCAGTTAAACCCGAACATTAAAGAAGTGGTGAAAGTTGAAATTGTGAAGTGGCTTGATGCGGGTATTTTTTATACGATCTTGAATAGTACATGGACGAGTCCCATTCAAGTTGTGCTGAAAAAAAGAAGGTATTACGGTAGTAGAAAATGAGGATAATGAGCTTATTCTGATAAGACTGGTGATTGGGTAGAGACTTTGCATCGACTATCGAAAGCTCAATAATGCCACAAGGAATGATCATTTTTCCCTTCCATTTATTAATCAATTCTTGAGCAGTGGTGGGACATTCCTACTATTGTTTATTGGATAGGTATTCGAGCTATAATTAAATGTCAATAGCCCTGGAGGAACGAGAGAAGATGACATTTACATGCCCATACAAAGCTTTTGCATATAGGAGGATATCGTATGGTCCTTGCAATGTACTCACCACTTTCCAAAAGTGCATGATGGGTATTTTCTCTGATGTGGTGGAGAAATTCATTGAGGCTTTCATAGATGATTTTTCGGTGTTCAAGACCTCGTTTGATGATTGTTTGAAGAACTTGGAGAAGGTACTGAAAAGACGTGAAAAGACTAATTGATGTGAACCCACGTAGCAATAGAAGCTCTCCAAAACTCACACAACACAAGATTGAATCACAATCCTAAGGAAACTAAAATCCCGATTTGAAACTTAATCCAATAATTTATTGAATCAATGAGCCAAAGTTATAAAGAAAATTGACCCATTAATCACAAAATTATGAACCATGCTATAAAGTTGTTGAATGCCACGGTTTGAAATTTAGTTCATCGTAGAACAAGAAAAAAAACAACATTTCTTTGATTTAATCTCTCAAAAATTAATTAATTTAAAATGAAAGAATGAGACCATATATATAGGCAACTCATAAAACCTAATTAAATGGAAAACATCAAAAAAATAGAGTTCTAAACGAAAAAGGAAAAATCAAATCACCTTTAGACTTTTGTATTGCGTGCGCATGGTGTATAATCCCTCGCATGCTCGCCGTTCAAATAATTTGGCTATGGGTTGAAATTGTCTCTATGCACGCATGACCAATTTTGCATGCGATTGTGCCACTTTTCTGTTACACTCTAGGATGTGCTTCTTCTAACTTAACTTGAATTAAGTGCATAAATCTTGGTTCATCTTCCATGCCCAATATGAAACTTGATGTTTTGCTCATTGCAATCGAAGTCTCACTCGCGTAGCTTGAACAAATAATCTAATGGCTTCCTTGATCTTCTTTGGTCGCAATCTCGTCATTGGTCATTCTTCCACAATTAACAAATCCTTACTAGCCTTTCTTCCATGGTTCTCATCGTTCCCTCATTCTTCAAAAAGATTCGTCCTCGAATCTCCACCTATATCGAACATAGAAAGATTAGAAACATTGAAAGTAGCATAAATGTTATGCTCACCTGGAGGATCCAATTTATATGCATCGTCATCTTGGAATGGTCCATCTGCTATCGGTTGCAATTTTGACATCCTTTGAGATAAAAAAATGTTATTTTCTCATATACACCCAAAACCAATCACCTGGTTCAAACATAACATGCATCTATCCTTTATTAGCTTGAGAAGCGTAATGCTCATTCTTCTTCTCAATTTGACACAATACACTCTCATTGATTGATCTTACCATTTCAACCTTCTTCTTACCATTGATAACAATTGTTCACATTAATTTGGAATCCGAAATAAAAGAATTACAACCAAAAAAAAGCATGACAAAAAAAGAACAATAATATTTCAGTTTGCAACTAGTGGTTCCCTTCATCTGTAGTTCCTCATGTTGTGACCAGAAGCACCACATAAAGAATACCTCATCATTATGCCTTTCCTAGATGGAGGTGCATTAGCGGATGCCTTTGTATTGGACGGTGTGGACATTTCATTTGCCTCATTTCATTGCTTTTTTTTTTGTCTCCCAGCCTTCTTAATATATGTAGGTCACAAGGGATTGAATCCGATGTTCGACCACGTATCTAAGCTTGTCACTGGGGATATTTTCAGTGTATACGTCTAAATGTATGATTCTTTCTTATACACATCATCCACGTAATCTGTAACATTCTGCATGCCTCGTGATAATAGTGTCGCAATGGCATGACTGCATGATATACCCGTTAACTACCACAGTCAACATGAACAAGTCATAGCAGTCATGTCAACTACACAGAAAGTTTGAGTTTCATGGTGTCGTATTTGGAATTTTTAGTTCCCCGAATAGTCAGCACATTCAGCCAGCGATAGAGTTGTATTTTCTGAATGATTTTCATTATTCTTGATCGACAACTCCTCTCCATTTATTGCATGCCTCAATCCTTGCCACGATTTTTTGTATCAAGTATATTCAAATCTCTTCTAACATTGACAAGATAGGCTTCTCCCGTGCACTCAAGATGGTCTCGTTGAAGGATTCTAATAAATTGTTCAATAGCATATCATAATTATTCTCCACTTTGAAATGCAATTTACTCCAATGCTTTGCCGGCTTCAACTGCAACCAACCATGCATCAGGGTCCAGATCGCACATCCTATTCATCTGTGTCACCCATGTAGCTTCAGTTATAGCTCTTGTTGCTGCCTAGAGTAAATTCTTCAATGCGAGACCCTTGTATGTTACACTAAAATTATTGTAAAAATGTCGTACACAGTTACGATGTTCAGTATATTCAAATATTTGTTCAAGAGCTTGTATAAGGCCCTTCTACTTATCAGACATGAAAACTCAATTATGGCAGTTAACTATGCCCAGATCATCTCTCAACAACTCCAAAAAATACCTCCAATTTTCACCGTTCTCAACCTCCACTATGGCATACGCTATAGGATAAACCCCATTATTACCATTTATACCTAATGCTGTCAATAACTGGCCCCCCAGGTCAGTTTTCAGAAAACTGTCGTCCAACTGTATCACCTTCCTACATCCCACCTTTAGTACTCCCAGACATATGTACAATATTTTAAACTCCCTACCATGACTCTCCAACTGTGTAGTTGTACAAACATTTGTATGTTTAAGATGCTCACAATAATCCCACAAAATTTTGTAGTGGCCAACTAGGTGCTACACAATGTCTTTATTACTAAGTCGTTGGTTCGGCAACACTACCACCTAGTCACGTATCCCAAATTGTCCCTTTTAACTTTATCAAAAATGCGCTCACAAACATATTAGGATCAGCCTTCCATGAAGACAAGTACCTATGGGCTAAATACTTTGGAGTTAGTCGTCTGTTCTGGTATACCAATGCACAAATGTGAAGACCATTGTAAGTTTTCACCACAAAATTGTTTGAATATTTCACCTTGTTTGCGTACAACAGCCATCCACATGACTTCTCCTTGCATACTGCTCTCAATCTATACCCTTCGTCCTTAACGTACTTTATCTCCCAGTTTGATGTTACAGAATGCTCAATTAATGTCTATTTCAAAACTGCTTTCGTCTCGAACACCATAACTGTAGCTCACAAAATAAAAAAGTGAGGAACGTAAAAACAAATCATATTTCTTAAAGGTTACAACATAATCATTTTATATGTGGGGGTATATCAAAACATATTGAATACATAAGGGAAATTATTGACAATCCAAACTATGTAACTCATCTGACTCCCCATAGTCAGTGTCCGAGTCTCTAACTTTTTGCCCATCGTATAATTCAAAACCAAAATTAGGTTGCTCCTCAACCTCATCACCAGCATCGGTTCATCCTCAACCTCGTAATCACTTTCTACAAAGCCTTGGGTGTCATTTTCCATTCTATCGTCATGGACCTCCTCAACCATTTCTGGGTTCTCTTCATGCTGATCTTGTTGAGAAGTACCAACTCCAGTTTGGTACGTGAGTGTTTCCTCAAATTGCGACCACGCATCCTCTACATTTTCAGGCACACGGTCACCAATGTTCATGTCACCCAAACCACTATCAAACGTTAGGATGTAGCAACCTTCTGTGGTACTTTCTCCCAATTCATTACGCACATTATTCTCTGAGACCTCAAGCACTAGTTCTTGGTATGGTTCTTGAGCTAAAGTTGCTATTTATCTAGGCACAACTACATAAATCTCAAGCAGCCTATATCATTTAAGGTCGTTCAACATCACTTTCACATCAGATTCACTGTGCAAACTCCTCAAAGCAATACCCAATTTACCTGTCTACATCTTAAAGTAAAATTCTAAGGCTCACAGTAAAAATAAATGTGCTCAAGAGCTCGGAATCATTCCCTATTGAAGTATTCAGCCCTCACAAAGTCAACAAACATCACCGTAACATGCTCAAACTTGACATTATTTTGCTTATCAAAGAAGACTCCACCAGTTTATATAGTAATTGTGAAGTAGTCTATCCAGGTGGATGATCATGTGAACAAGGGTTAGTACACGAATCTGTTCAAGACCCACAACAAACAACATGCACATACTTTTTAAAACGAAATTCCAACAAAACACGTAAACAATCTGAACCAAAACCCTTTATTTCTTAAATCGCAAAAACAGAACAACTTACAATACACAAAAGCTTTTTCAAATTATCTGAGTCTTCTACATTCCAGATAATCACAGTCAAACTGTAAACATACCAAAAAACAACTAATTTTAATATCGTATTCCAAGATTTCACAAATTTCACGCAGACATTTTTTTAAAGATAAAAACCCGCTTCTACAACTTATTGTCACACCTTCGCTGAAGAATGGCAGTGTTTCAAACTTCAGAACACCTCAAGGAAACCTCTACGATAATAGGTGAACAAGAAATTGACCGTACAACGTAGGTTAACAACCGAAATCCTCTCAACCTTCATGTCGCTTCATCTTGCACAAAACCCCATTCTTCGTGTTGGGAGCGTGTTAAATAAATTGAAGCATTTGTCCTTTCTTAATTTTCCATTTCTCTCTTTTTCCCTGGGATTTAATGGCACACTAGATGAATGTTGACAGCAGAGGTTTTTTTGTACAAAGACGTTTGAAATATGAAGTTTTATGCGATTTCCAATAGGTATGGGTATATCAAAAAATGAAACATTTACATAGGGTATTCTGATAGTAATCCCGTAACAAGTGTTATACCTATATCCATGTCATCCAAGAAGGATCAGAACCCGAAGAATATCTAGTCCACATAATGATGTAATTCCATTACATTGACTATCTTCCTATTCAAACCATTCAAAAACCTAGCATTGTGGCTACTCGATCTTCCTCAACATTCGCCCTGATCATCGCTATCTCCATCTCCTTATGATAATCCTCTACACTGTACAAATCTTGACTTTGAAGTTTTTGATAAAGATCCATATAATAATGAATAGGTACAAATCTCTTCCCCATCATAGCCTTTAACTCATTCTATATTTCAATAGGTCTCTCATGATTTTTCCTCATACTTGTTGCTAGATATTAATCCCGTAACAAGTGTTATACCTATATCAATGTCATACAAGAAGGATCAGAACCCGAAGAAT
>CAIGRP010060399.1:0-10772 GCA_903798385.1 Fraxinus cuspidata | reverse complement strand
ATTTTTTTCCTTTTTTAAAAAAAATAAAATCCACAGAAAAAGATATTGAATTGTAGTCCGATAAAGAGTTAGATTATATAAGATTTAAGTTATCTACGATTTGTAATTATGATTTTGAAACTTATCTTTATGTAAGAATTATTAAGTAAATACAGTATTTTATAATTTTAGATATTTGGTATGTATTATTTAATTTATTTGAATTATTGAAATTTTTTACAATGATTAAAAATTTAAAATAAAAAACATTTTTTTACGCCAAAGCTTCGCCTAAGCTAGTCTAGGCTCGTAAAGCTTGAAACTTGGTCTACAAGCCTAGTCACGCTTTACGTTTTTTAGAACACTGATTTATAGAATAATTGAATGTGGCAGCATTGGAAACTGAACAATTATGAACTTCTACTTATAATAGTCCTCACAATAGTCTAAATGCAGAGACACGAATTACAGAACCCAAGAATGAATCTCAATTTTTTAGGTAAATGAATTTGTAATAGCAATTTTGTACGAATGTACGGTAAAAAAAATCTAGGTTTATATATAAAATTATTTTATTGAGAGAATGTAAGATTGAAAATAAGTTTTTAAAAAATATGACTCAAATATGGACTATATATCTTATATCTTCTAATACAAAGTGAAATTACCAAATACACCATGTATATAAAGTGTAATTACACGCTACCTATCGTATTTTAAAAATTACATTTTACATATGGTATTTTGCTAAATAATTTATAAATATGTCATTATAAATTGCTAAACAGACAAAAACATCATTAACATAAAACAAATCATATCCTATACATTACAGTATTTCTCTATTCGGTTTAGCTAAAATCGATTTTTTAGTAGATTTTAATAAAAGATGATATGTATAGTTAAAAAGTTGATAAAAAATATACGTCCCATAAAATATGTGGTTGGTAATGATACGAAGAAAAGTTATTTTTTAAAATAATTTTGCACGTAGACCTATTATTTTTCCCTACTTTTTAACCGTACATTATATAAAAAATAAAAATAAATAAATAAAATTAATTTTCATAAAGTATATTCTCAAAAAATCTTTATCAAATAGGGGCTTAGTAAGTTGATAATATATTAAAAAATTTAGAAAATACTTCATTAGACACTTTCAAGTTTCTACATTATAAAAACAACTAAAAATTCTTAATTGCTATGTAATTAACAAAATATTTCAGTTGTAATTTGTAATTTTTAAATTTGGAGTACTTTTTTAACTTCAAAAATTGTTAAGAATGGATACGTTATTCTATTTGTATCTATTGTGGATGAATTATTTTTTTCTACGAGAAAAATCCACAGAAGAGGATAATCTATAAATAATACTAATGAAAATATATAATTGGAATAAAATAAAGTTAGAAAGAAGTTATATATCATGATACAGTAAGAGGCTCGATTGAATATTAATTTATGGAGCAATAGTTGAATTAAAAAGAAAAAAAAAATTATTTTCTTAGATGAAAATGAAATAGTGATTGATTTTTTCAGATAATAAGAAAATATTTTTTTTAAAAAAAATTGGTATGTGAAGGTGTGAAATTGTTCTCGTGCACACAATGGGCAGGATAAGTGATAAGTATAGTTTCTACACTTATTCAAGATCCTAAATGATGATATTTTGTTATTCTTTGGACGAATTAAGGTCTGATTTATGTTATATTGTGTGTTTAATAGGTAAAACTCGATTATTGTACGAAGAATTGGAAGAAAAATGGAAACTTGAAGAAAAATTATAAAATCCAAACTATGGGGACTAAAGTAAAACATTTCAATAGTTGTATCGGATTGCAAGCCGAGGATTCAAGAATGTCAAGGTTCAATTGGAAGTGAAGAAAATCCAAAATGATGGAAAAAATTGTCAAAAATTATCAAAATACATTCTAGAAAAAGTTCAGAGTGGTATATACAATTTGGTTCAAAAATGGCAATACCATGTGTACATATATGTTTGCAAGCCATGTGTATGCACCAAATGAAGAAAATATTTGAGGCTGTTTTCTTTGTATTTCAGTTTTGAGTTTTGAATTCATTTTGTGTTTTGTGTTTTGAGTGTCCATTTTGAGATTTTTGAAAATGTTTTCTTTTTGATATTTTGAAAAATTATTTTGAAAACGCCCAAAACGCGTNCTGTTTTCTTTGTATTTCAGTTTTGAGTTTTGAATTCATTTTGTGTTTTGTGTTTTGAGTGTCCATTTTGAGATTTTTGAAAATGTGTTCTTTTTGACATTTTGAAAAATTATTTTGGAAACGCCCAAAACGCGTTTTGAAAATTTTGACTTGAATATAACTGAAAACACCCAAAATGACAAATATGTCGTTTTGGGTTTTCTTTACAGATTTTCAACTTGTTTTCAAAAATGCCTTTTCGAAAATGGGAAAGAGAACGCGTTTTCGCTGTTTTGAAAAATCGAAAACAGAAAACGGCTTTAAAATGGTAAAGAGTTGTGTTTCCTTATTTTGTTTTGAAAACTTTTGATATGCAATCTTTTAGCACTCTATATATATCATAAGCCATCCAAAAGGTAGAGAACCTCCTTGTACCTAAAAAATTCATAAATTCTAATCAATTTTGGAAGCGAAGAACAAGGCTAACCACGTGGAATCAAGGCGAATTGCATAGTATATTAAAGATTCTTCATCCGGATTCAAGATTCACATCAATAACATAGAAAATTCCTAATTCTCCATTATTTCTACTTTCGAGTTGATGATTTTCCGATTATTCTTTTGTAATTTAATTTTAAACATGTTATGCTAGTTTTTCCAATTGTATCGAATGAGTGTTTGAACCCTATTTCTTTTATCTCAATTCAAGACTTTAATTTAGAAAGTTCTTGTATTGTTTGATTGATTTTACGTACTCATTGCAATGTTTGGTTGTTTGGTCATCAATTGAATAGTTAATTATTTGTTGTAGTGTAGGAATACTCACAATAAGTTTAGAACATGATAAAATCAACACGTGTAATTAGAATTAGGAATATTATCTTTCACACTTATTGATAATCTAAACTAAATGCATGAATTTCATATAAATTCGGATTAGAAATAGGAACGTCTCGTGTTAGTCATAAGTTGGTGTATATTGGAGAAAGCATTTAATATATTAGCTTTATCGGTAGTCAAAAATGTATAAATTGAATAGATTAATTATTGAGAATTAAAATAAATGAAAATATGGGGATATATGAATCCAGTTAAGCATTCACATATATAAAACATCATATTTACTTGTTTTCTTAGAGTAGAAATTAGTATAAGTAACAAAACTCAATTCTCTTTTGATTTTACTACACTTCGAATTTGATAAAAATTACTGAACTACAAAGTATACTTTATTTTTCGTGGGAACGATATTCTTAATTCATAAATCTTATTACTTGTACAACGATCTCGTATGTTTGCGGGTTTCAACCGAACAATAAGACTGTCAACTTGTTGATGTAGTAGGAGAACCTTACTTACAATTTTCTTCAAATGTGAGAACCGTTAGTACGATTTTCTCCCATTGGATAAAATAAAACTTTCCACCGTGAGTATGAGAACATTTCTTAGTAAAAGTGTTACTTAGCCCTTGTTTGAGCCCCATTAATTTGGATTAAGAGATCAAACAAGGGCTTAATACAATGCAAATGTTATAATTTGTCATTTTAATTGTGGATACTTATTTTAATTCCACGATAAATTTATAATTTTTTTTGCAAAAAGTTATTTTTTGTTAACACATTGTAAAATTAGTGTGTAGAGTGTAAATTTAGAAGATAAATATAAATACACCATGAAGAAAAGGTCTACTTAAATTTCCCATAAAGATATTGCAACAACCATCAGTTTGTTATTTTTGTTTTTAGAGCGTCCCATAGCTATTAGCGTGAAAGATCAATTACGGTATGGCTACCAACTAAACAATTTCTATTAGTTTGGGGATGTTGACAAAATTTGACAGGGTGATGGAATTCGAAACTAAATTAAACTTAGGCCTGTTCTCTGTAAGAATGGAATTTGGGTGGAAAGAAAATGAATTTCAGGGAATTGAATTTTCTAAAATTTGTTTTACTTAGAATTGTCAATTAATTGTGTTTGATTGGTATAATTTTTCACCTGAAAAATATTGAAATTTTGGATCTTTTGGTATTCGTTTGGCTTTGTTTTCCTTGAAAATTGTCTATTAAATGGATAGAATTTGTTACAATTGGGGATATAATTTGTTTCAATTGCCAAAAAAAGAAAAAATGCCTAGAAAAGTTTTTCCTACCAAACCCATGGGAAAAACTTTTCCTCAAAAATCAAGAAAATATGGAAAACCAATTTCATGAAAAATTTAGTCAATCAAACATGCCAAAATGTGGAAATGGATTTTAATTTCCATCTTCTATGGAAAAGAAAGAGCAATCAAACAAGGTTTAGTGATTAAAATAGAGATTTTGTTTAAAGTTCCGCTATTGCAATGAAATTTATGCTTTGATGGCGAAACTTTCTTTTTAAGTGAGATTAAAATAAATAATCAAAACTTGTTTTTTAATTAAAAAGTGAGCGTGTTTGAAGTTTGAACTCAGATTTTAAAAAATAAAAAAATTAAAAAAAAAATCCTTTTAGAGAACAACCTAACATAATTGGGAAAAAATCACTTAAAAGTAAATAAAATTTCAATTAATCGCTCAAATGCCCTATGTTAGAGGTATAAAAATTGTGGATGGTCAGGGATTACAAATTAGTGGTAGATTTCATGTTCACAGCAGTATACCACAGTGCTAAAATGCCAATGAAAATGGACAAAGTACGGAAATTAATGCAAAGTTGAGGTAATAGTTGAACTCTTTGCCCTTAAATCGATTTTGCCTTACAACGGTATCTACAAATGATGACAATCAACTCTCAAGATACAACGACTACCCTTTTGAGTTTGTAACCCTCCAAAATACAAGAATAACGAACAAAAAGTATGGCTTCTGTACTCTTTTCAAATGAAATGAAAAAATATTTTATGCAAATTTTCGGCTAAGAAAATATGAATTTTGATGTTATGATATGATTGTAATGAAGTAATGAACATCCAAAGAGTCTTATTTATAGAAGTGAAGAGGGTGTGAGTGAAGAGATATGTCACAAAACTCACCCGTCTTTATGAAAGGTCACAACCCATTCTATCACTAACCTACCGATGACTCGTCGCTCGAGGGCCAGCGAAGTTATTTTATGCAGAGACCTGTCGCTCGAGTGACAGTCTCACAGCTTGAGCGCTAGACATGCGGTAGAGTTAGGCAAATTCTAGGCCAATTTTTTTCTTTTCTTTCTAACTGTAGATTGCACTTTCTCATTTGTCTGGAATTGGTTTTGAGATTTCAAATATATCACAACGATCTACTCAACGAGAATAACACATTAGTCTACTTATTTTCATAATTTGATTTTCGAATCAAGTTCAAATATTTGGCCGAAATTGATACAAGAGTCACTTTTCCATGATTTTATACTTAAACCAATTTTATACCAATTCCAACATTATCTATATATCATTTTGATTACACGGGGGTTTCTAGTTGCCTTTCATTCAAGAATGGAAGACGCTAGAACACAACATAACTTAAGTCTTCAACTTTTCTCTGCTTTCGGAAGAGTTCTCCATTTTCGGGCTTAATCTTGCAGTATCATGACTTTTGAAATTAAGTTAAGTCTTTATTTGAGTCTCATTCCTCAAAAAACAATCATTTTCAATCCTACGTTATTCCAATAAAATAATATTGCATATAAATCCAATTTTTTTCTCTGTTTTTAACTACACGTTCTTCAAAAAATTAATATTTCAAAATCTAATTTTTGAAAAAAATGAAACTCAAAGATAGCCACAGTGAAGGATTTTTAATTAGAAAACGAAGGGTTTTTTCACCATTTATTTTCGAATTATCAATTGTCTTTTAGTTGTAGGGTTTTGGCCAATTGGTCATACTTTCGGCTTGATTCTCGACTTCACTGGTCGAACAGGTTGGGCTGGATCTAATTACATTGATATTATTATGATAAGACAACATAAAAAGAAAAAAAAGTGAAATAATTTTCAGAGATGATTCAATTAATTTGGGTCCCGTAAGAAAAATTGTTAAGGACGTTTTCTCAAGAGAAATAATAGAGAAACAATGGATCAACTAAACGAAAATTTAATCGGTGATCCAACGATATGACAATTGGCAATTTTCATGAAATCACTATCTATTGATCGTTCAAACAAAATTATCGATAACGATATCATTGGTGATTACAAATACACATTCGTCACTGATAATTAACTACAATGTCGTCTATAAAGTTATCGTGAATCGTCAGTTATGCTTTAGTTATCGATGAGAAGTCATTGACGATCAATGACAACATGACCGATGAAGATTCATATTGAAATCAATATTTGTTAGTAATTTAAATGAAATTATCGCTAGTGACACAGCAAGTTATTACAAACACACCTACGTTAGCTATTGAAGATATAATGTCGTTAAAAATCATGAATAATACTTCACTAATTGATCGATTCGTGCCGCTCACAATTTTTTTTCCTATTTTTTGTTTTTGTAATATACTGACATATAAGTTAAAATGTCTATTTATTTTTTCCTTATTAATATTATCAATTTATTAATTATTTTTAAATTCTATTTTCTATAGGACGTAATTTTTTATTAGTAACTATTTTTTTATATTTTTATTAATTTATTTATTGATGAATGCTTTTTTTGCCAAATTAAATTTGTTAAATTGTTTATGTTCTAACTAAAAATTATTTGTAATCATTAATTATATTTTAATATTCTATATTACATATACGATTTTTCAGAATAAAATAAAGGCAAAAACGTGTCAATTTTAAAAATTGAGGGTCTTCAATAAATTGGGACATAGGCGACTCTTACTCATGACTTTGTTAGAGACACGTAGTGAGAGCAAATTTAATATTGGTCAATAGGATTTGAAGTAATCGTTTTATCAATCACGCAAGCACAAAAAATAGTTAATAAAACAAAGTTTTTCTTATATCAAAGAGTTTGTTGAACTACTATTCATTGCTACTTTCAAAGTCATCGTAATAATTATATCATCAGCGTAAAGAAGAAGAACACGCCACTTATAATTTTATCAATAAATAGAAAATTGTCGTGCGGAGTTGAATAAATTTAAAATTTACGAACAAATTTGAGTTCATCGATAACCTCGGTCATAACATGTATTAAGCAGATCTTCAACGTTAAGATAATGAGAACATTGATATTTATTAGTTTTATAACTAAACATTATGAACAAATGAAAATTGTTGAAAAATACGTCAACGTCCGGCCAAGATGGTAGACCTTTTCCACTAACCAGTAAAGTTTGCGTACATACTTATTCATAAAAAAAACAGCTGTCAGCTGCTTTTAAGCTTAGCCAAACATGCTCTAATTAGAGTTCTGCATCCAACTGTAGCACAAAATCATGGGGTCCAAGAATAGAGGCCAAAGTAACACCTTTACGTTGTGGCAATTTGCTGATTTTATCCAACTCTTCCTCACTCAGAGACCAATCAAATATTTGTAAATTCTCCTTCATTCTCTCCTTGTTGAAGCTCTTTGTCACCAAACTCACTTCTTGCTCATAAACCCACCTTAGGGCTACCTGCACCAAATAACACACAAATATTTTCTCAGAGTTTTTGATACAACGATTTTTAGAGTTTTCAATTTTCCAAAACGTGAACGTAACCTGTGCGGTCGTCTTTCCTCGAGCCTTGGCAATATCTGCTAGCACATCGCTTTCGATAATTCTGTTGTCTCCCCATTTAGTATTGTTTGCACCAAGTGGAGAGTAAGCAGTTATATGAATACCCTTTGCCTTACAGAACTCTCTCAGTTGTTTTTGCTGCCACGCGGGACTGAGCTCAACCTTATTTCAATTAGGCAAAACAAGGGTTTAGCGTTGCTCCTAACCTACTATATTAATCTAAAAATATAATAATATCATTCATAATCAGCGATTGCAGTAATCATCATGTGTGACAACTTGTTATTCGATGTATTAGTTTCTGGTAATTCTGTTATCTCAAATAACAAGATGTCACGTAGGATGATCACTGGAGTCGCCGGTCATGAATAGTATTATTCCTAAAAATAGATATTCCGAGAGGGATGTAAAATTCACTTGATTATGAATAACGTTACTCTTAAAAAAATAGTCATCCCATGTGACGGCTTGTTATTTTAGACATTAATTTTTTTTATTGTCTCAAATAATAAGATAATGCATCAAATAGCAAGCTGTCATGTGTGATGACGCTAATTATGAATATCATTACTCCTAAAAATAGGTGTTCGTAGAGGGAAGTAAAACTCACTTGATTGACTGCAGGAGGAATTTTGGCAATGGAAAGGACTTCCTCTAGCTTATTGCAAGAGAAATTGCTGACACCAATGGCCTTTGTGAGACCCAATTTTTTACACTCTTCCATGCCTTCCCAAACTCCCTTCACATCCAAAGGATGTATGATTTCTTCATCAACTGGTGTCTTCTGTATCATTTGACTCAACCTCAGTGGCAAGTGTATTAAGTACAAGTCAACATAGTCCAATTTAAGGTTCCTACATAGAAATTTATAATTTATTGACCAACAATTATATAATTAATGGACAATTTCAGTTCATAAATGTGCTTACTGGAGGCTCGTTTTACAGGTAGGAACAATTTGGTCTCGTTGAGCGAAGCTGCACCATAATTTGGTTGTGATAAAGAGTTCGTCGCGTGATTTGATGAGACCGAGACGTAGAGCTTCGGCAATGGCTTCACCGAGGGGCTTCTCCGATCCGTAAGCGAAAGCCGTGTCGAAGTGGCGATACCCGGCTTTGATGGCTTCTAATATAGCTGTTTTGGCGGTCTCTAAATCGGCCGGAGGGTCCGAAGAAGTACCCATGCCGATCACCGGCATCGGCTTTTCACAACTGATCAAACTGACTTGTGGAATTGCTGCCATTTTTCGACTTTCTAATTAATTCTTCAAATAATGTGAAACTCACTTATTATTACTCACCCAACATATAAAATAGACAGTATGAATATCAGCGAATATTGTCATTTTTCTAGACGAGATGTTGACTTTGTGGATAAATCAAACTTAAAGTAGTGTGTAAATGTAGACCATAATTTTCTTAGCAGTCGTTTTTGAACTTCTAGATGACACTAAAAGTCCGACTTACCGACTTTGTCTATGATTCATATAAGTATTGACAACTGACTTTATTTGGCATCATTGACATTAAATTAAAATATATGGTATTGAACGAAAAGTACAATTAAAAGAATTATTCAATTCCTATTTGACATCCATTAAAATTATAATTTAATTTAAATTAAAATCAATAATTAATTTTAACTTAATATCTAATGGGTCCCACAACTTTTCCATCACACATTTCATTAATTTTTATTAAAATTTACTAAAATTCTTATTTTAATTCTCACCAAACAGGGCTTAGTTTTGTCTTTCTTTTAACCTATCATTTAGTACCTAAATTTGGTGTTTTATCACAAGTAATACTATTATTTTATTAGATGAGTTACTTGATCATGGAAAATATGTTAAAAGAGTCATAGTTCTAAATATTGAGAATTGGGAACTTTGCCCACTCTAATTTTTTAAAATTTATTTTCAACTACATATTTTATAGAATTCATAATTTTTTATTAACCACACATTATATCTACTTTTATCAAATTTATTAAAAATACATTGTTTATCAAAACCAAGCAGAGGCATTAATTATAGAGTGACGATACTTGTACATAATTATTTATAGAAGGTGAAAAAACAATTTGGAAGAGAGAGGGTAAAAAATAAGAAATGAAATCAGATAAATTTTAATAAAATGTCACGTCATCAATCGTATATCAATAAAATCGCAGTAAAGAAATAAATGCATAAAAGAACACACAAAATTTATAGAAGTTCATCTTAAGGTGAAACTATGTCATCGTTACAGTTGCAGTAACTCATTATGATGAAGAGAAGTTTAAAAGAGAAAATCGTGCACACTATTTTTTTCCAACTACTCTCTCTTTAGTGATAATACAAAATCTTAATTAAGATTTCCTAATAACGAAATCAAAATTCTAAGTTTTCAAATATAAAGTCATTATTTAACAACCATTGAAATAAAATTTTCTCTCAAACTCATTTTTAACCACATTTTAAATGGTCTGTGACACAAGTCTGACCATGTGGCTAAGGCTTAGGTCGAAACCCAAAATGGAGTTCGGCTCGAGACTAGACTTGGTTCTACTAAGTTTCAAGTCGAGTTGGTTCGAGCTTTTCTAAAAATCATTATTCTAATTTTTTTTTAAATAATAAAAATAAAAATTTTAATGATGTCAAATAAGGACTTTATCTTCTAGGAAAGTGTCAGCTTCTAGGTAGTAGGTAGAGAGTCACAGGCACTGTATTACTTGCAAATGTACCAAAAGTCATATTACCATTTATGAGTTTAATTTTCAGTGCTATAAGCCTATAACACTTTAGGTTGTTTCTCCTAATGCGTTGACATCTTCTATTCATTCAATTGACTAAGAAATGCATAGCCCCTTCTTGGTTAGGTGAGGTCAGAATTAATAATTAATTTTAATTATATATTTTATAGAATTACAATTTTTTAATTATATATTCCATCGATTTTATTAAAATCGATTAATTAGCCCATGTTTGATACACATTAAAATTTTCATTTTAATTC
>CAIGRP010060398.1:0-17450 GCA_903798385.1 Fraxinus cuspidata | reverse complement strand
TAGTTAATCTGACTTTTTATCTCAAAATTGAAATTATAATAACAAATCTATGCGCAAATTCAAAATCACAATACACAAGTTAAAATCCATCTTTCCAATGTAAAATCGACGTGTGTGTGTGAAGAATTAAGCATATCATTATGAATTCATAAGTTATTTCAATTCCCAACACTCAATGGTCAAATATGTTATTTCATCACTCGTAAGATTCACACGCCCCAACTTATTCTTTTCACCATTTTCAAGTGTGTGACTTAATTTTAGATTTTTATACCATCTTGACCTTTATAGTTTATGTAATTCTTACATATTGCAAGTCAATATATCAATAAACAAAGATTCTCCATAATTTGATTGTTTCAATCTCCAAAACTCAACTAAACTAATAATCTCTTATCAAAAGTCAAATTTTCTTAAATAAGTCTTTGAAACTTAACCAAGGCATTTGATGTATTTTCTATTTCATGCACCTGCTTTTTCTATTTTTTTTTTTAAATTTTCATTTCAACAAATTTTCTTTATTTTCAGCATTCTCTCCCTTAAGCTTTTTTAAATAACACATTTAACGAGTTTTAAACCGATAACTCCCAATTTAGTTGACTTTAGGGCAACATGTTTTAATACCCTTACAAGTTTAATAATTCGAGTCATAAAAACTGGGAAGAGAAATTCTCAAATAAAATATTTTTTATGCCTTGATTAGTGAAATGTCTCATATTAAACACTAATCCAAGTATATCGATATCTAACTTGAGATTTTCACCCAATTGTATCCTATTGACCTTAGACAATCTACACATAATTTTTAATTACACACATGGAATTTCCATTTATCTTAACATCTTCTTACAATTGTGAAATCTTCTAAAACATTTAGTCTAAGGATGTAAAATTTAGTGGTTTTGAGTTTAGCATCTATTGTCCTCACTATTTCAACCTATCCAATTATGAAATCAACTAATTCTTACATGATGCTTAAGTTAATTCACGTGTTCAATATATATCAAACTTTACATGGAAAAATAGAAATTGACATGAACATGTAATATATTCACCATCCATAGACTAATTCATAATTCAATATATTTCTTATTGTCAGTTAGACCAACTAACTCACACAAGCACAAAACAATATTTTCGAAAATTTTCAAAATTTTCTTTATTTTTTGTTTTTCTAATATGTAAAGCAATAAAACACATCAAAAACACACAAAACAAAAGAAAACTCATGTTTTCCACATCCAAACTGAAATTAGACATTTTCTCAATGTCTTAAATCCTAAATCCGCATATAAAGGGGTGGAGAAGAAAATACTCCCATGATATGACGTGAAATTCAATGGCTAGCTTTCATATTACTCTTGTTGTCTCATTGGTTACTGTTGATTTAAGTGTTACGTGACTTCATGTTTCTGGACAATGCAGTTAAATAAAGTATTAAAGATCAGAAAACATGGAACATGTGTTATTTAGCTCAAACATCTAATAAACCAACCAATATATCGAGAACATACTGAGAAACGGAGTGTTGATGATGAGTCCCTAAAATTGAATAAAAACTAATCTAAATTATCTTAAACTATTCTAAATTTTAAAAGCAAACTGATTAAAAGTGATAAAAGTGTTGGGTTGCCTCCCAACAAACGCTTATTTAAATTCCTTAGCTCGACTCCTGTTACTTTTAAGCTCTTCATGGTGGCTTCGAAATGGAATTCTCAATCCTGCATTTTAGATGGTTTCACTTCTTCAGTTCATCCTTGATTCTCTAAACAATCATGTTTCTATTGTTGTCCCTACCAATAACTCCTTGTGCGTCTGGCCTACCTTTGTATCTCTCCCGATGATGCACTCGTTGGCAATTCTCAAAGTAGGAGGGTTCCTTGATTGGATTTTCCATGGTGAAATCTTGCTGCTTATCTTCCACCCTCAAGATTATCTTATTAGTATCAAAATTTAGCAAAGCTCGACTTGTAGGCAAGAATGGCCTTCCTAGGATTATTAGCATTTGATATGCCTCTTCTATGTCCAAGATGATGAAGTCGGCTAGATAAATAAACTCTCTCACCTTGATAAGCATGTTTTCGACTATTCCATATGGGTGTTTCAGCGATCTGTTCGAGAGCTGAAGAATAATAGAGGCCATCTTAGGATCTCCCAATTCTAGTTTCCTGTAAAGAGGCAAGTGAATTAAATTTATGCTTGCTTCTGAATCAATCAAACAATTTATATTATATAAATTTCCTATGGAGCAAGGTAAAGTAAAACTCTCAGGATCTTTTAGTTTGGGAGGAATCTCGTGCTGGATGGTCGCATTGCATTCTTCAGTTAGTACTGTAGTTTCGTGCTCGGGCAGCTTCCACTTTTTGGTCAACATCTCTTTCAAAAACTTGAAGTAGTTTGGGATTTGAAGGATCGCATTAATGAATGGGATGTTGATATGCAAATTTTTGAGGACTTCCAAAAATTTATTGGACTACTTTTCCATTTTGGTGTTTTGCAATCTTTGAGGAGAATGTATTAGAAATGTGAGTGAAGTGCTAGGAACTGTTGCCTGAAGCTGTGGGCTATTTTGAGACTAATTGTTGATCTTCTCTGTTGCCTCTTTGGATTGCTCTACCCCGTTCCTTGCCCTTAGTAGATATTTGAGTGTTCTCTGTCTCTTTCTTTTTTGTAGTGATTTCTGGTAACTGAACACCATTTCTAATAGTGATAGCTTGAACCTGCTGCATTGTTGGTTGTTTTCACAATCTTTGAGGGAATGGAATGTGTGGCACAGAAGCTTTGACCACAATGGTGGGAGTAAATAATGGTGGATCTTTGATCAGAATTCTCGCTTCAATTGCTGGACTTACTATCGTGAATTCTTCTATGTGTTGCTAGGCAAGGTACCATGTGATTTGTTGACTAATGCAATAGCTATCTATTCCACCTGATTCTTTAAGTTATGTATAAAGGCCTGTTTATTATGCATCACTGTCTCAGTCTGGTGATGTACTTGACAAGTAGACCTCCAAGTGTTGCCTATTTTCTTGTTGTTGCTGAATCACTGGTGGATTAACCTTAATTTGATTTACTTGATATGAATTATCCACCCACGCGTAGTCGGGATGCTTGTTCAAATTCGGATGGAAGTTGTGTGGGTATAGTCCAGTTTGCCTCTGATAATCCTGTGCATGACTGACCTCTACTGGCTGACCCATCACCCATTTGAGTGGAAGCCAAAGGGAAGTTTGTAGTGATGCGATATGCCTCACAACCTGTGCTTGTTCAAATCCGGATGGAAGTTGTGTGGGCATGGTCCAGTTTGCCTCTGATAGTCCTGTGCATGAATGACCTCTACTGGCTGACCCATCACCCATTTGAGTGGAAGCCAAAGGGCAGTTTGTAGTGATGTGATATGCCTCACAACCTGTGGAAACTAGAACTGGATGATGTATCACATGCACAAATTGAGTTAAAGTGTCAAGCTTCTTCGTTATTGCTTCTATCTGTGCTGCTAATGTTGTCACTACGTCCACATTATGCATCCCAACTGCCTTCTTTGGAGCTTTCCTGTCTACTGGCCAGTTTGCCTGATTCTCAGTAATTATCTCAAATAAATTATGTGCATCATCTACCTTGATAGTCAAAATTGATCCGCCTGTAGAAGCATCTACAATGATATGCAATTCAGAGAGCAGTCCATTATAGAGGAGATATATTTGCGCCAGTTTAGGAATGTCAAGATTTGGATACTTCCTAAACGCGCTCTTTTGAAAAATACACACTTTGTTTCTGATTTGGTGGACTCGAGATAGTGGGAAGAATTTCATGGTAAATTTTTTACTATGTCATTTCACGATACAATGCTCCAAGAAGTAGTGAATACATCCATGCTTTTGAGCCCTCCTTCAAGGTGTGAGGAAATAAACGCATCCTAAATGTATCTTGTGACATTCTCTCGTGGCAGATGACTTTGCACAACATGAGAAAAGCATGTATGAGTTCATGTGGATTCTCTGTGGCTTTTCCACAAAACTTGATGTGTTGATGATTTTGGAAAATGATTATGATATCTGGTCGGATGTGGAAGTTGGCTTATCCGAAAGGCAGGTAGATAATTACTGACTGCACTGGTGTAGGAATAGGATTCACATAATCCCCCACTAATATAGGCTGAACCAGATGTGGTTGCTGAACTGAAAGTGCTGCTTCTTGTAATGCATCCCGAATCTGATTTTGATTTTCAGCCGTTACCCTTGCCCTTCGATGTTTTTTAAAGGCCCTTACGATCCAGTATCTATAGGGAGGATCTCTATCTCGTCAGGATTTTGCATAAATTAGTGAAAACATGCGAAGCGTAAAACAAGAAAAGATCTAGTATATTAATTAAAGCTTAAAAAGAACAAAAGGGCAAAAATAAATAGAAAAAAATCGAACTTAATATAAACTACTAAACTAAAATTAAATCAATTACTCCCCGACAGCGGCACCAAAAACTTGTTCTAACAAAACCCATAAGCGTACGGGATCGTTGAACAAGTAATAAAATTTGAGAGTTAAGAATATCTTTCCCACGAGGTATACGATCTAATTTGTAGTTCAATAGTTACTATTAAATTCGAAGTATGATGATATTAAAAGAGATAGTTTGTACATTTTCTATATTAATCCTAAACTAATAAAACAAATAAAGTATTTATTTAATATGTGTATGCTTGTAGTGGAATTGTGAATCCCCCTATTGCCATTTAATTTAATTCTTAATTCGTAATCTAGTAAATTCACGCATTCAAGATAATCAGTAATCCACTGTTATTCAATATTTTTTTAAAATATATTAAACATATGTTTATCATGACTCGATCCCAATCCTAATCCGAATTTATATGAAAAACATGCATTGATTCACATGATTTATTACACATGATTGCACATGTCATAGATATTATTCCTAATACTTATTACCCATGTTTTGATTTTGCCACATTCTAGACTTATTGTGAGTATTCCTACACTACAACAAGCAACTTACTCTAATTGGTGATCAAGCAAACAAATAGTTCAATGAGAATGCAAAACCAATAAAGAAAAATCAAGAAATACTAAACTAATTGTCTTGAACTAAAATAAAAAAACAATAGGATTTATCATTAATCTAATACAATGAAAAACATAGTCTAACATTCTTATAATTAAATCACACAAGAATAATTGAAAAAACATCACCCAAAAATAAGAACGATGGAAGAAGTAGGAAATATTCGTGTTCTTGGCTCAAATCTTAAAACCAGAATATGAATCTTCAAAAATATTATATGATTCGCCTTGAATTGATGTATAGACTTTTTTTTGTCTCCAAATATGTAGAATATGATGAAATTTAGGTCGAATGTCCCCCTCCCTACGTTCTAGTCGAGGTTGATATTGAAAGGATGCCAAAAAAGATTGCATTCAATTGTTACCAAAACAAAAATAAGAAAAATCGAATTTTTTCCTTTGTGCACCGAGACGCGTGCCTGGCTGGTTTGGGATGCCTTAGGCACCTCATTTCTGGTTGGGGCGCACGCCTCTTCTATAGGCGAGAGCGCACGCTTCGCCTAATTTTCGATAACTGAACAATTCTCAATATTTTTGTCAAAACTTTCTTTTCATCTCCGATTAATGTGATTCAAAGTGATTTGGAATGATAACTTGGAGGGCTACAATTTTTATAGAAATATCATTTTCCAATTCGAAAGCTTGCTATGCTAAAATTGGGTCTCAATGTGAGGCTAAAATCTGAAGCACAACTTTTTCGAATAAAAGTTGATGTGTGATAATACTTTGATTATACTTCGTCCTTTTGACTTCTTTCCTCATCGAATTGACCCATAGAACTCTCAAATCTTCATCGTGAGGTTCGACCCAACTTTTTAGTAGCTGCACTTTAGTCCCTGAACCTTGGATTTGCTTCATTTCAGTCATTTTCTCTTGCAATCTTGTTCATTTATCTTCCTATTGTATCAAATTAAATGTTTGGTATTTTCGATCTTCCTATTGTATCAAATTAAATGTTTGGTATTTTTTATCTTCATTTCGTTGCTAGTCTCGTCAATGGATTGTTTGCAATTTAGTCCTCGACTTTTGAATTTCGCCCATTTTCACTATTTTTGCATTGTTTTCTACAATTCTTCATCAAATATCGAGTTTTACCTATAAAATGTAATACAACACAAGTTAGATAATATTTTATCTGAAAAAATATTATCATTTAGGATTTCGAATGAGTGTAGAAACTACACTTATCACCTAACATATCTTGGTGTGTATGTGTTAAAGTGAATGTTTATGTTGAAATATAGTGACTATTTGGTGCCAAAATATATGTTATATTTAGAATTTCTTTTCTTGTTCTCCCATTTTTAGAATGGGAAAAACAATGAATCCACACACCTTTTTTCATATGCGTTTGGAAGTTTATTAGTGAGATAGAAGTGAAGATAAAAACATCCAGTTCAAAACGAAGATGCGTGTTGGTTATTGTCGAGCCCTCTTTTCTTTGTCTAATTCTATATCGAACAATCTTAATGCTCGTTGAGAAAGCTGAAACCAGTTGATTGAGAAGCAAGAAACCTTCTTTTACAGCTCTAGCTTCAGCAATCTCAAGTAAAGAAACCCCACCATTTTGAAATGACCATCCCCAATGATTCCTAATTACTGCATCGACACCAATAATTCCTCCATCGAACTCTAATCACTGCATCATTATTCACTTTCAATTCTTTGACACTTGGGAGAGTCCACCCACTTAATTTCCGGAACCTCCTTGAATCACTCCTGCCACCCATACCCCCACCACTCTTCACCGTAGCCTCCACGACACCTCCCCTTCCCACAAGCCCATCGCCACCTTACCAATAGCACCAGGCAGTCTCCCTTTCTCCATGGAACACCATATTTCTTTCCTCCTATATATAACTTTGTATTTCAAATATTTAGTTAAAGTTACTTTTTTCTTACTCATAAAAAAAAGTTGCTTATTTTAATGGTGAGGAGTAATTGAGTTCAAGATAAGTAACCTTAATATTTACTCGTAAGTACATTTTTTAAGCTTAACCAAACATGCAATTACATAAATGCTGCGAACAATATGGCTAGTTCAAAGTCTAATGTGCATGGATATGGACTTATTATTTGCTTTTTGCTCGAGTTCTCTCTCACAAAGATTTACTTGCCAGAATAAACATTTATATAATATTTGTGTAACTTGACATGATTTATATTGCTCATTCTTGTGTAATTTAATAAGATCTAGTAATTAGGGAAAGGAAGTACACTCTTGTGGATGAACCATATTTTAATGTCATCTGTAGTATGGGTGAAATTTTGACCTCAATTGCTTGAAGAAGTACTATGCTTTACTCATTTCTTTAATAGTTTATTGTGCTTAGTCCCTGTATGGTTCGAATTAAAATCTAATTTTAATCCAAGTCAAAGTCAAAGAATTAATATTAATCGGTCCCACAACTTTTCAATCACACATTTCAAAAATTTCTATCAAAATCTACTAAAAATCTAATTTTATTCTCCACTAAACACCCTCTTAATATAAACCGTTATTCTATTAGCATTATGACTTTTAAGTTGATAGTCTTCAGCTCTGAGGAAGCTATCGATGATCTTGAATGGCCTGGATCAAGCATTCAAATAGTTTTACAGCCCGATCCCCCATCTGTCATACAGTATACTGGTGTCATATTGAAGGGATTTGTGGCTAATTATTTTGGGTAACACTTGCATTTTTTCTCTTATCTAAATGCTCGCATAGGGTAAATAGTTATTTCTCTCTGCAATGAAGGCACCTGATTACTTGAGTCTTAAGAGAGAGGTTTGAGCATTAGACTTGGCGCTTGCATAAGTCTCTGATGCCAAGTTGGATTTTGAAGAGAAATACTTATTTTATAAGTAATTTTATTTCGTTAGGAGTTTTATTTATTTATTTATATTAGTTTGCTTGAATTTGCGTTAGTCTGCAAAACTAAAAGTATGTTTGGGTAATGTTTATAAACCGTTTTTTTTTTTTATAAATAAATAGAAATGAATGATCGGTAAATAGATAGCACTTGTTGATTTCATGAAATGTATGGATAAAAAGTGATTTGGATCTATAAACACAAACCAAACATACGCTAAATCATGGTTTCTTGTTTTCATTTAAAAGATGGAATTAGGGTTAGTTGTTATTTGGTTATTTATTTAAATACTTTATAAAATGTTCGAGTTCTTGAGTCTGGATTGGAATTGCGAGTAATATGATATATATTTATGGCATGAGTTATTAATAATTCTTTTCTTGTTTCCTTCGCAGTGTGATCGAGACTAGAAATATAATTTTTAAAATTCATACTCGACCGATTCATCGTATCGATCCCGAATCTCATATAGTAATTCCGAAGAGCTTACTCCTTAAACTTCAACTAACAAAGTTCTTCTATTGTATACATATTTTGAGCTTTACATTGGAGCCTATGAGGAACTTCAAAATATCAATGGTTGACTGCATGTTCGAGTTGGTATTTTGTTATACACGGTAAATAAATTTCACGACGTGAACTAAGAAAAATTTCCCACCACACATTTAGTTGGTCGGGCATTCCGTGTGCCACGTGTCACCGTGTGAACGTTCTGAGAAGAGTAACTAGTGCACGGGAAGGGAAAACAAAAAAAAATTAAAGATGCCCAGAAGAGTTAGTAAGGGCAGCTGTATATCTATTGCAAATGGTCTTTGGTACAGTGTTGAGATTTTGGCCTTTACAACCATAACACCCGTGACTTTGTGCAATTAGCTGGACTACTAACCTGTAATTCACCCAACTGCTGTCATATTAATGTACATGTAATTACTTGTTAAATTTAAAGACTCAATGATTGTAATATTCTAGAAATGGCCGAGTTTTCTCTCACATCTTGCTTCATCGTTAGTGCTACTCGAATTGCTCTATTTAGGGGTTGTTTGGCATGAATTTTGCTTTTGCTTCTGTTTCTTGTAGAAGAGCTTTCTACATTGTCGGTTTCTTCTAAAAACTCTTTTAATCAGACGAATTATTTTCAGAAAATTATTCAAATATATTTAAAAACAACTTCTTAGACTCATGAGCAACTTTGCAAACTTTTTTTAGTTGCTTGAATAACATGCTTCTTCATCATGTTGTAATCAAGAGTACTAATCTTTTTATTAATTCGACATAATTACAAAATGCATTGCGAATTTGGTTTTGTACGTAGCAATTTTCGTATTTTAACAAGAAGCTCATAGTATTACGTTGAGAAACTAAAATATCGAATATAGTTAGAAATGAATTTGACTCTTTCACTTTGTTTGACCAAATTTTTAATCGGTCAAACTTCCATTTTAAACATACATTTAGTGAGACCTACAATTTTTATAAATTTTTTAACTATACATATTCATCAACTTTTATCGGAATTCGTTAAAAATTTTATGACAAACTTTGTCAAACAGGCCTCTTTGTAAGCTATTGGATATTTGAAATTGTAGAGCTCTCTCTAGGTTTTCCATAAATCAAAACCATATTGATGATAATGATATGATTGAATTTGAAGGTAAATTAATGACAAACTTGAATGACTTGTTCTTCTGTCTAAGTTGCGTAATAAAACTCCATTTCGAGTCCAATTAATTTCTTATTTAACTTGAGTGTTGTATATTTTTAGTATTATAAATGAATAAATATATCTAGTAACAGTGGACTTAGAGCAACAGTTTATGTATCATTATGTGATAAGTTCAGTTAAAAGTAAAATTATGCATTTAATTGTACATTTCATTTAATGACACTTAGTGTCATCTGGATTAGTGTTGTAACATCATCGGTTGTTAAATAACATTTCTCATTGTAAATATTCTAGACGTCGCTTTTCTAGTTTCTATTTCCGTGCAACCTAGCCCATATCATTGACCCCAAAAAAAGTACACCTAATGTAATTAATTTTCTTGTAGTGATTTCTTTTTGTAGTTGACATTAGGTTCCTCCAAGAGTTATGGGACTTAAATATCAGCATTACTTTATGTAGGAAAGCACGTGAATTTAGAAACATTTCAAATCTACGTATGAAGTATATAAAGAAACAATTGCCCTTCTGGTTGAGAGTTGAAGTGGCACAGGATGTTCTAAACATCAACCATCCTAAAACAGTGCCACTTCTCATAGCTTCATAGCCTCGTCTGCACGTTTGCCGAACCACGTAAAATTCGTATTTTTCCCCTACACTGTCCCAAAAGCCTTTGATTTCTAGTTTTTTCTTTTCTGTCAGCCCTCAAAATTATTGATTTTTTACTCTTTAAATTGTTTCCAGCCTAGAATTATGTTCACAGGAATCACTGTGGGGGTGGCTGATGAAAATCATGTCCCGAGCGCTAAAATTGAGACTATGAGCAAGCATATTGATGTTTTCGTCGAAAAGATGAAAAGGTTGCCAGGTTTGACATGGACAAATATATGCAAAGCTGGGAAAGAAGATCCTCGTAGGGTTATTCATTCACTCAAAGTTGGTCTGTCCTTAACATTGGTTTCACTGTTGTACTTAACGGAGCCATTGTTCAAAGGTATTGGACAGAATGCCATATGGGCTGTCATGACTGTGGTAGTTGTGCTTGAGTTTACTGCAGGTGTGTAACGAGAAAACGCGCTTCATTTTTATTCGATCCCGACTTTACAATATTTTACATCGTTAATTTTGTGTCGTGATGTTGAAATACTAGGTGCAACATTATGCAAAGGACTAAATAGAGGTTTTGGCACGCTGTTAGCGGGATCACTGGCCTTTCTGATCGAGTATATTGCTCAAGAATCTGGTCGAGTTTTTCGCGCTTTTTTCATTGGTGCTGCAGTATTCACTATTGGTAAGTTTCAAGCACAGCTGATTCACATGATAGGGAGAAAATTAAGAACTGAAACTAACGCAAGAATTTGTTTGTGAATTTGACAGGAACAGCAGCTACATACATGAGATTTTTACCTTACATAAAGAAAAATTACGACTATGGAATTGTGATATTCCTCTTGACCTTCAATTTGATTACTGTATCAAGCTATCGTGTTCATAACGTGTTGAAGATAGCTGAGGATAGATTTTATACAATTGCCATAGGTTGTGGTATCTGTCTCCTGATGAGCCTCATCATATTCCCAAACTGGTCGGGCGAAGATCTTCATAATTCCACCGCGTCTAAACTCGAGGGCTTAGCAATATCAATCGAAGGTACATAATTCTGTTTAGCAGAATTGACAGTTTCCAATTTTACGATGGAGGCAACTAATTAATCATTTCTCTATATTGCAGCTTGTGTCAATGACTACTTCAGCAATGAAGAGACATGTGATACCACAAATAAGTCATCTGAAGATCCCATCTACAAAGGTTATAAGGCTGTTCTGGACTCAAAATCCACAGATGAGACTTTGGTAAATTTTCTTTCTGAGAAATCGGTCCACAGGAGATAGAATTAACAGATTAGCAACATCATGTACCTAACTGGCTGAGACGAGCTGGTTTCTTAACATCTGATTGATATTTTCGCAGGCGTTACACGCGAGCTGGGAACCAAGACATTCAATACATTGTTACAGGTTCCCATGGCAGCAATATGTCAAGTTGGGAGGCGTTCTTCGACATTTTGGATATACAGTTGTAGCACTCCATGGATGCCTGCAAACTGAAATTCAAGTAAGTTTATATTGTTGGCATAACTTTGAGTGGGAACCACTAATTTGTTTGGAAGATCAAAGTAAATTCGCGTTCTCTTTCGTGATAACATCAAAATCATATATTTACTTGTTATTTTCTTCTGATATTAATAAAAAATATCTTTCTGCAATTTTTTTGTGACATATATATCGATACTGGACGTGTTTGGACAATACTATCTTTATCTGATAGTTTATTCAGAGGCATGGTACTTGGCACTTCGGACCGTTACATTTTTTATCTAGAAAAGCACAAGAAACAAATTAATACAGTCCTGAGAGATTATCTTGGTTATTCAGATGTGGATCTATGGCAACTTAAGTATTGTAGAATGTATGTTAACAGTATTTGTTCATACTTGAAAATTAAATCTATACTCGATCAAATTCACGAAAAGATTCGTCAAATAAGATCCAGAAGTCATTGGTTGGCTATTTGCCCAAGTCTTGTAGAAAGATGACACATTTATTTATTCAAATTTAGTTTTCATCGTATTTAAACATGACTTCTCTGCTCATGTCCTTGTAGGGATACACGATTCTTAAATATGTTGTTTCGTGTTTTAAGTTAAGAGTTTCCCATCACTAAACTCGTTTTCTTTTGTCCCTTACGATGTAGACTCCACGATTAGTTCGATCTCTTTTCAAAGATCCATGTGTTCGTGTGGCTGGAGAAGTATCAAAAGCTTTAATGGAACTGGCTGACAGCATAAGAAATCGTCGTCAATTCTCTCCTCAGATTTTATCCGACCATCTACACGAAGCCTTACACGACCTGGATGCTGCGCTAAAATCCCAGCCGAGGCTCTTTCTCGGTCCCAATAACAACGACAACACCAGAAACATGTTAGCCTTCGCAGCTGCTGCAACAGCTAGGCAAAAGCCGAATACAAAAGACTACGGAATTTCTCTTTCAAGTGTTAGAACAGACCCATCCGCATTGCTTGAATGGAAATCCAAAAGGAATAATACGAATTCCGAACTGGCAAATGAGTCTGAAAGAAAGGTGTTAAGGCCAACATTAAGCAAGATTGCTTTAACTAGTCTTGAGTTCTCGGAAGCACTGCCATTCGCCGCCTTTGCTTCTCTACTGCTCGAGACGGTTGCAAGGCTCGATCTTGTCATCGAGGAAGTCGAAGAATTGGGAAGGATAGCTAATTTCAGGGAGTTCAATGCAGGTGATGATCAAATCATTTTGACAACTGGAAAAACTGAAATAAAGATTGCAGAACCTCTACAAAACCATTTGCCTTCTCATGGAGCAGATTGATGATTTAAGGGAAGTCAATTATACATTTGTGTTTTCATTATACTATTTCTTTCACAAAGAACTGTACACCTTGGGACATATACGTTGGATAATGTTAAGTATAACTTTATGATATAGCTTGAAACGACCTAAAAGGGCGGTTGAATACAATGTGTGTTCGAGTTTTTTATTAATTTCAAGATTCTGTCAACTTTTCTGGCTCACGGCCCGACTTCATGGGTTTCAACCAACAGTGCAGCTCATGTCGAGGCCGGGCTTAATCTTGCTCGAGCACATGATATCTTCTCTCTCTATGTGGGTAGGAAAATCATGATCGGGATAACGGATCAAAAGCTTCGGAACTTGGGTTGGAACTTGATTGCAAGACCCACCCGTAGAGTATGACAAAAGTTGGCCTTAGCGATCCGATGGTCGTGTAAGGGCCGCAGCTTAGGTGGAAGGTGGAGAAGGTCTCCTTCCAGGGAGGCTCGAGCCATCAGTGAGATACCACTCAGAAAGAGCTAGAATTCTAATCTCGTGTCAGGACCTATGACTCGGCACATTTTTACACCTCTAACAACGACATTTCAATAATGCATGGAATTTAATGGCATGATGCAGTATTCTGCTCGCGTACTCTTAAAACGATGTGGGGACTATAAGCCTAAAGATAGCCAGTTCATTGAAGGAATCCTGTTTAGGAAGAAGCCTAGAGTAAGGGGCCACATAATAGTAAAGTAATTCCACTCATATACCCCAATTTATTAAAAAAAATACATATATTATATCAACTTTGTTCCTCTAGTGATCATAATAGTTTTATACAAGACCAATTCCTAGCGAAATCAATAAAAGTGATCACTAAGAGAGGTCTTTTCTTGACTCACAGTAGTACAAAAGCACGGTCTTGATACAACTTGACCATAAAGGACGGGCTAGACGCTGGAGAGCAACGAACTCCCATGACAGCTAGGCTAAGGCCGGTTAAGAGCTTCTTTAAAAGGTGCCATCTCAAGGCTCGTAGCATACTCTTAAAATGATCTAGATGATTCAACGTGCATAAATTTGAATCCTCATTTGCTTGCATATCCATCATAGCTTTCTTTTAATGAGTAAGGTGAGATGCATCCATACTGAGATAGATTGTCCGGAAGTCCAACCTCCTCTGTAAAATTTGAGTAAGACGAACTTTGTGAGATATTATGTTGCTCGCGTGGCGGAAATGAACCCAGGTACGGAAACTGATCATACTGTGGATAGCATTCCTGTACAAATTACATGTTCAGTTATAAACTTCAAACAAGAACCTGATAAAATAAATTTTACATGAGAGCAATTATAATCTTACTACCTTATAAGAATCAAGAATCATATTAGGCGAGCCCCAGAGGCTCGTAGAGAGATCATATCCCTCAATAGGTTCTACGGAATATTGAGAAGTAACGGGAATTGTATGACTACTCTCGTTATGCATGTTACTGGTTTGAAAAGGAATGCTGTCAGAAGTGACCAGCGGTTCATTTGAGACAGCACTTGAGGTGAAATGATCACTGCTGCTAGAACTATTTCCAGCAGGCTTAAATGCAGAATCTCCATGAGCACAAGTTTTCTCAGAGTTTCCATTCTTTTTGACAACACGGCACAAGGCGAAAGTTCCCTGCAGATATTTAAATTGCCATTTCAATCAATATTTCAGTTGGTACAAAGAGTCCAAAACTGTAACTGCAAATGTTATCAATATTACCTGAAAACTTGGGGTGTAGTTGGTAACATCATCACAGAGACGATATTCGTGCATAATCCAATCTGTTCTATCCCCAAGTGGTGCTCTTCCACGATAGAAAACCAAGGTCTTGCGGTACCCTTGAGACTCACAGACGACTTTACGGTCTTTTCCTGTAGCTTTCCAGTATCCTGATTTAGTGGCTCGGTTAGTTCGAGATCCATTTGGATACTTTTTGTCTCGATTACAGAAAAAGAACCACTCCATGTCGCGCATCGGCAGGAATGATTTTCCTGCATTTCACGGCCATCACATTACAATTCTTCGTCCTCACGAACCAAAATTTAACAATTTTAGTGTGTTTTAGTTAAGCGTCTTTCATAATCAATCGCAATTGTCAATAATAACATTTACTTCACATGAATCCAACATAAAGTCATAAATGAATAAAAGTGTACACATAGGCATTGAACAATCAAATTTATGAAATAACAGAGCATGTCTTATAAGCAATTCATCGAATCCATTAGTAGCAATTCACTGTAGGAGTACCTGGCAGGTCCCATGGATCAAATTTGTACAGATCAATTACTGGAATGACTTCCAGCTCAATTTCAAGTCCCTCATTTTTCCTTTTAAGATAATAGCCAATCAGTTCCTCATCAGTGGGATGAAATCGAAATCCCGGCGGCAAAGATCCACTACACATTACGAAGAGTAATACGAACCAAGAACAAGCCTAAAAACACGCTTAGTTTGAGAAATTCTCGAATTTAGAAATCAAGAATTTGGCTATGTGCCCAAGTTATACCTATTAAAAATTTGAAAAATCCAAAAATAAAAGCTTTTGGAAACACAAAATTTGGTTTCAATAACTGCAAATAGCTTCCATATCCCCTTTAACGACCGTATCATTTTCCTCTAGAAATTCAAAAATTTCTTTTAGCTAAAATCCTCACCCTCCCCCAACCTAAACTGCATAAAGTTAAACAAAACCCAGAATTCAAATTCCTGTAATTTAAGAAAGGAATCGGAAAATCTAATGTTAATGGAATCTATACAGGGAAATCAGAGTAGTGTAGGGTGGTTTTTATAGGTAGTCCAAAGAATATTGAACACCGAAAGGTTCCTCCCTTGTCCGAAGCTACATAAAATTCCACTCAGCCCTACAAAATCCAGCTTTCAGTTCACACTTAAAAAGACGGTTAAAAAGAAAAGGGCCTGAATCATACCACATCAGCATGAGTCGGACAACAACTAATTTTTTCCCAATGTGCAAAGGAATTAATTTACTTGTACAACGATAATTAAAAATGTTGAACCCCAACCCTAGAACATTGTGGAGGAGGTAAATTGAGGGATGTGCATTAACGGCCAGGATACAAGAGATGTCATATTAGTGCCTACAAAGAGTCCAATTCCATACCTTATAAGAGCTACCATACTTGTACACCGATAATTGATAGAGAAATGTTGGATGTACTTGGGGGAGGGGGTTTACAGAGAACCCCCACAAACAACTCACATGAGGTAGGTATGTACACCCAACATTTCCTTAGTTGATAAGATTTGTTGACAATATTTGATATGACAAAATTTGGACAGTTGATTTAAAAAACCGTTTTTGAAATATTTTGATATGTCAAACCTTGTTAATCATCATTGTATATCTAGCATGACCGACGTTCAAAGTGGGCAATTGCATTATTGACACTTAGGGGTGAATATTGTTTCATTTGGTTATGGTTCCAAGAAAATTGGTTAGAATCATAAATTAATGGGGTTTTTTTTTGGATGGAACCAAATGATTTTTTTTTCAAGATATAGAACCAAATCGAAACCGAACCATTCAATTTCGTTTGGTTCGATTCTATTTTCATTTCTTAATTTTTTAGACTTTCATCATATTCGTAAGTTAATAACATATGCCTAAATAAAATAATAATAAATATCAAACATTCAACAAATTCAATTATCAATCATCATGGTCACAATAGTCCAAACTAACAAATAAAATATAGTCATAATTTGAATACATAAATCAATTTTCATTTCTATACAAAAGATTATCTAATGAGTAATAACAATAACTCACTAAACTAATTGCAGCATTTTTTGACGGCACACCCCCACAATAAATGATGATTTATGCAAAACTTTTCTATTTCACTTTTATAGGCAACCACTAACCGTATAATACTCCATGAATATTTATTGGATTTTCCTTTATTTGTGAAGCCTTCAGTGGCGTGATGAAATACGTTGCCAACGTGCTGCGATGTTGTGTAAAATGAAAATGAGTGAAAAGAAATTATTCAAATGAATATAAAATTATGGTGTACACAATTAATGGGTTGTCTCCAATTATTACAAAATTAGGATCTCCACTAATTAATATATATAAAAATACAAATATAAATTTAAGTTTGGTTCTGGTTTTGGTTCTAGAACTAGAATCGAACCAAAACCAAATGGTTCTTGATTTGACGAACCAAAATCATTTTTTTTGTAGAATCGAACCGAATTGCTAGATTTGGTTCGATTTTGGTTCAATTTGATTTGATCTGGTCTGGACATTTTGTCCATCCCTTTGAAACTTGGGTAGTTTATGCTTTGTAGAAAAAATTGATGAGGAAGTTATTAATGCCCATTTGTCATTGATTTCAAGAGTCAAAATGAGCTTTTGTATCCAAAAGTTGTCAAGCTCTTTTAGAAGTTTGCCTAGCTATCAAAGACACGAAAAGCTATC
>CAIGRP010060392.1:0-14422 GCA_903798385.1 Fraxinus cuspidata | reverse complement strand
TGATCTGGATGGCCTCGTTGTAGTGCGATGAGTCTGAGTAGGTTCCGCAGGCGGCGCGCCTTCCCCACGTGCCGGCAGGTTGGCGCGTCCCCCACGCCGGCCCTGCCGGAGTCGGAATGGCCTGCACAGGCCCCTGGACCGGCGCGTGTAGGACGCTGACGGCCGGAGGTGGCCGGGTCTGAAAACGGTTCACGGTACACCGGTTCCTTTCCTCCTCCTCTGTCGCTGCAAATGATATATTTCCTCCATGAAAAGATCCGCCCGGAGCCTCCGACACCTCTCCGGCAGGAGCACTGGACGATCTACCACAGATCCGGGCTGTACCTGCAAATTTGTGGCGTGAGGCCGGTAGGGTTAGGTTGATTGGGGTGTGGCTGGTGACCGGTTGGGATGGGTAATGGGTGATGGGATTTGGATGCGGCGGGAACCACCATCTCCGCTAAAGAGAAGAGACGGGGGTCGACTGCGTGTTAACTGCTACCTACTCTAGTAAATAAAAACATGACAACATAACCACTGCCCTTTTTGTGATTAGGACATTAAATTTAAATCAGAATTTCATCAAATTAACCATTTTAGATATGCTTTGTGCTTTTATGCAAGTCTGGCACTTATAAATGTTAACTAAACACACGCATCGTCCCTTTCCATTAAAAAGAGAACAAAACGAATTTGGAGGATTGGTATCTTCAGAGCAAGGGAAAAAAATCAATTTCATGTCATAATGAAAGAAATCTTTACGACGGAGATGAAATTTTCCCCAGGACATGGAATAGATTATCAAATGCTTTCTGAAATCTAAATTAACATGCAATTGGAGCATGCAAAGAAGAATGAATAAATGCAAGTCAAATCCTACCGCTCTTGGAACAGAATGACCTGCTCCAGATTTGCGTGTTGACCTTGTGCTGAAGATAGCCAACAACTTCCCTGCACACAGTGCAAAGAATCAGATCCATTTTTTCTTCAGTTCAAATAGAACAGAAACATTAACATTGATTTTCATGAAATAGGAGGGTATAGTTGAGGATTGGAATGTGAACAATGCAATACAATCATCAGATAATTATTGGGTGATGAGTTGTCTTTGGGTAGGTCTAGTTTCATTGTGGGTTAATAAGATTTCATATGTCAGCTTGAATAATGTCCTGGTATACCTACAAGTGCCCCCATAACAATTCCCAACAAGGGCTAGCAGAGCATAGATTTTAGATTGACTAAGCAAATCAACCTGAGTTCAAATCTGTCATCTCTAGCTTCCATTTTCATAATATGATAGCTCCAGACCCCGCCTTCAATTTAATTTTTACAGTGGGGCTTATGTTTATCCTATATAGAAAGTTCATACGGTGGGGCAATGTTCTACGCGAATCCGTGTTGGAAGGACATCATATGAAGGCAAAATTGTTGGAAACAAATTTTTAGTGCGGTTTTACTGCTGAATCACTAACCTTATAGGCCTCAAACTCACTGAGCCTCCTGTAACAAAATAACAAGTTAAATAAGCAACAATGAGTATAATTGCGAGCCATGTAAAAATTAGTTGAGCCATGTGCACGTAACAAGAAAGCAATACCAGCGGAGGGAAGGTGACAGAAAGTCCGAACATGCTTAAATCCTGTTGGATAATGCATGATCTGTTCATTTACAAAACATAAGTTAGAATGCCATGAAAGGTCAAAACAATTGGATTAACTTGATAAAAGATTTTGACAAAAATATTCAAGTGCCCCTGTAGTAATATATACTCATTATGAAACCAATCCTTAATATAGCCACTACCATGCACTACTATTATGATTGAAAATACTCGAGCAAGGTCGGTGGGAAATATATAAAGAGAAATCCTGCGCATTGTATGTCAACTGCTAGGATTTCTTGGCCATCTAATCACCATACTTCGCGGAAGATATTTAGCAATTATGACATTTACGTGGATAACTCCACTCAGAAAAGCGATATGATGACCACCTCTATTATTAACTGGTCATATAATAATCATCAAACAACAAAATTTACAAATTCTCATTACATCCAATGAAGAAGCTGCATCAAATGAGAATGAATACATGGATATCAATTCTTACAAAGTATATTAAGAAGGCAAATAAAAATTCCGTTATTAAAAACAGTGGCAGATACAAAATTGTATTTCATATGCACAGTGCTTAATGATTCATTTGTTTCACAACTCTTTCTAATATGTTTTTAAACTATAACCATGATACATAAAACAATTGTAGATTTAACTTGAAAGGTTTCATGTATTATGGACATAATATTCATTTATATGACTAGTATCATAGTTGATTTATTAGTATTATAATTTTCTAGACATGCTTAACTTCACATAAAAGCATTATCTGTTCAAGTGATCATTCATTAATTAGAAAGAGCAGCAATAGAAAAAAATAATTAATTAAACTCGTTTTTCATCTAATAAAAAACTGAAATAAATATAGTATAGAATAAACCTTTGATTAAATGATACACAAATAATCAATTACAAATTTCATGGACAAAATCAAGCATATCCACTCAGCAAGACATTCCATGGGTCCAACTCCAGTCCAATGTTCTCAATTCTATGAATCCAAACACAATGTAAGAATTTATGAAACATGCAAAGATTAATAATTAATACGATTAGTGATGACATATCAAGTTCCAAACAAGAATAAATTTTCCCTGCTGAGTATTATCCAAAAAAATTCTAATGTTAGAGCTCACAACACTTGACAAGCAAGTTGAAACTTATACTATTAAACTAGTCTCTAGCAAAGTGTTCGTAGGATTATGAGATTTTAATGATCTTGCATAGAGTTGGTTGCAACAAACAAAAAAATGAAGTGTTGACATTGGTTTACATACATGTGACTTCGACTGTTTGACAATAATTCTTCCATTTGCTATTGAGTATTTTCCGCAATTCCACTATGAGTGTTGTGAAGAATTGACCTCACAATCAAAATCTGAAGGAAATATGATGAGGTTGTCATAATGATAATGAGGTCACTGTATAGCTTTTTCAAAATATGAAAACCCTGAAGGAACAATTGAAACCAGTGGAAAACTAATTATGTCTTAGTTAAGCCACAGCCTCTAAAAAATTTATTCTTAGCTAAACCACGCCATTAAATATGATTTAAATATATTCCAATCACACATCCCATTCAAGTTTCACCACACAAAAGGAATCTAGAACACATTTTGTAGTCTTGATCGCAATGAAATTAACAGATTTTACACATCAAACACCCAAAGAAGCCATTTTACCTCTTCTGAGAACACTCTCGTGGACACTGCGGGCCTTATCTTATGCACCGATTTCCCAAAAATCTGTTCCAAAGGTATATAGTTACATAAATAGGGGGACTCCAGATAATCCAGATATAAACTTATATGGCGAATTTTAAGGAAAATACCAGAGCAGACGAGGCGCCAGTAGCAGCTTTGCGCCTTACAACACTCAACATCACGGCTTTGATCTCCTACCACTGAACAAGAAACAAAACAAAATTTGTATAACAAAACTGAACTAAATAAGCAAAAATAAATAAATAAATAAATAAAATTTAGAAAAAGAATAAGAAAAAAAAAAAAAGAAACAGGAGTATAGAAGTGGTGATTAAACTCGCTAATTATTATTTTTAATTATGCATAAAGTAGAAAATGAGAGTGGCATCGAAACAGATCCCATTAATTGCATTAAAGACAAAAGAAGAACAGCAAATTTGTGAAGAATCGACCTTGGATCAATTGAAGAGGATAATAAAGAGAGAGAGAGGGGGTAGGGTTGGAGTTGCTTAACGAAGAAAAATGTGACGTAGAAGAAGATCTTGGCAAATCTGAGCGAGAAGCTGCACGAGTTAATAAAAAAGACAAATGACAAAAATAACATGAAAAGAGAATTTAATTTGACTTCGTTCCGCACAATTAGCGCACAATGTTCCTACTTTTTATTGTTTTCTATAATATATAAATATCACGTGAGAATCATTTTCTAGACGATTTTAACCTTACTAGAATTTAATTATTTCAATAATACTTTACATTTCGTTTTTCAATATATTTTAATTGAAAATTAATTATTAAANAAATGACAAAAATAACATGAAAAGAGAATTTAATTTGATTTCGTTCCGCACAATTAGCGCACAATGTTCCTACTTTTTATTGTTTTCTATAATATATAAATATCACGTGAGAATCATTTTCTAGACGATTTTAACCTTACTAGAATTTAATTATTTCAATAATACTTTACATTTCGTTTTTCAATATATTTTAATTGAAAATTAATTATTAAACATGCACGCAAATAAATAATTGAATTGTACGAGAACAATCAAATTAATTCATGAATATAGAATTTAATTAATTTGAATTAATGAATATATAAAAAGAATAATATATATACATTTAAACAAATGGGGTGTTAAGTGAACCAACATTAAATCTAATTAATTTGAATTAATATATATAGAAAAATAATAATTTATATACATTTAAACAAATGGTGTGTACATGAACCAACATGAAATTTAATTATTTTGAATCAATGAATATAGAAAAAGAATAATTTATATACATTTAGAGAAATGATGTTATATCATACATTAAATGAATAATATTGAAATTAATAAGCGTACACGAACTTGAATAATTAATATACTCCTATAATAATTGAATAGCTCCCAAATTATATGNAACGTTATATCATAGATTATATGAATAATATTGAAATTAAATAAGTGTACATGAATTTGAATAATTTATCTACTTCTATAATAATTGACTCCCAAATTATATGTTCTTTAATAATTTATATACTTCTAGAATAATTTATGATAAAATGAATAATCTTGAAAATAAATACATGTTCATGAACTTGAATAATTTATTTACTCCTATATTAATTGAATAGCTCCCAAACATGTGCACATGAACTTGATGACTTAATGTTATATATAATATATCCATAAATAAATGTTAATTAGTATACATACACATGCAAATATAATTGAATTGTAGTATTTCTAGAGTAATTGAACAGCCTACAAAATATATAAAGTGTACATGCATGAATTTGAAGAATTAATTTATTGAATTATAGGATGATAGATATAAATTAATGTTAATTATTATCATACACGTAAATAAATAATTGAATTGTATAAAGAGTTCATATCACATAAACAGTTTTTTTTAACTATTTTTTATATTCACTGATTTTCAAATATCATTTTTACAATGTTTATAAAATATTTCAAAATAATGTACAACGCACGTTTAGCTATGACTGGTTATAGAAAATACCCATACTTTTCATTTTCGACATTTTCACAATTATTTTCACATTTCATTGAGCAAAATGTCTTTCTTTTTTAATATATTTTCTCAATAAAAAATTGTGAAATGACAAATATACACTTTTCTTTAAATAAAAAAACAAAAGGAAAAAAAAACTAAGTGCAATCATAGTTCCAATTTTTTTTAAAAAGCGCAAATGGGTCTCAAATAAAAATTAAAATGGTAAATAACATAAAATGTTCCTACTTTTCGCTATTATCGCAAAAAAGGTCATACCTTTTTCTTTTCTTTTTTTTTTTGCATTTTTACTCTTAATTACACATTTGATTTCACAAATCATCATTTCTATTCATTTTCATTCAATTTCTCAATAAAAAGTCGTGAAATAACGAATATACCCCACATTTAAATTTAAAAAAAGTTAAATAATTAATTACAATCATAATTCCAATTTTTTTTTTTTTAAAAAAGTGCAAATGAGTCTCCAATAAATTATTCAAAGAAATTTAAAAAAATGTTTTTTATTTAAATATGATGATATTTTCATTATTTCACAGTTTTTATTGAGAAATTTGATGAAAATGAGTGAAAATAATGATTTGCGCAATCAAATGTGTAATTAAAGGTGAAATATCAAAAAAAAATTTAAGGTATAGATGTTTTTCGCAATAACTGTAAAAGGTAGGGATATAATGTATTAATTACCCTTTTAATAATTTATTTGAGACTCATTTAAGGTTTTTTAAAAAAAAAAAAGGGACTATGGTTGCAATTTTTTTTTTACTGAGGAGAGTATATTCATCTTTACACAATGATGGAAATTCACAACGTGACAAACAATAAATAATGATCATAATTTATTTCATTAATTGTGCTTGTTCTACGTCAACGATAATTTCTACAATCATGCTTTACGTACATTCATTTTTGACATTGTGCCATGTGTTGTAGCATGATTGAACAGTGTACTTAAAAAAAAAAATCACACACATACACACACACACACACACTTTTCCCCCAAAACATTTTGAATTTACAAGTAATGTCAACAAAAGTGCACAACATGGAATGTACACTTAACAAAATTTTAATTTCTATTGAGAAAATTGGAAAAAGTTACCTTAAGACTTGTTTGAGCTATATTTTTAATGTAAAATGCATTTTAGAATAGTAATTTGATGGAAAATGTGTGATTAAAAGTGAAGGAAAATTTTTTTTGTTGTGTGTAATATTATTTTATTAAAAAATGTGTGACTAAAAATAATGTTATGCTTTACCACCTAGGCTCCCACGTGGCTCAGTCAATCCACCGGAACATCTTCCGTCGAAACCATTTGGTATCTCACGTGGAGTAGGATCTACCAGAGTCCAAACGATGCTGACCTAACGAAATTTACTCATGCCGAAGCAACTCATGAGGTTGATCGCTTTCGAAGCCCCTATGCTAAAGACAAATTTGAGGTCCAAACGAAATTTCGTTGCCAAAGTCGTGAGGTTCAACGAAGTAGAATTCAAGGCTCAACTAAAGCTATAACAATCCACGTTTAAAGATTTTGAATTTATGAAATCCTTTTAGAATGCTTAATTGGACTGTATGAGTAGAAATGTCAGTATGGTTATGAAGTGGCCGCCTCCTTTTTAGGACATTTAATGCACCATAGCTAGGGGAGTCAAAATTGATACATAAGATATGATGCTTCGGTAAAAGAAATGAAGCCACGTGTCCTCCATCTAATGGTTACTATTTCACATGTAACACTATAAATATTTCACAATTTGTGTCATCTGGGGGTAATACAAAAATATTGACTACAATCCATATTTTCTCTTTCTTTTTGATTAATCTTGGGTTTTTAGTGTTTGAGTTGTAATCTAGATTTTGAGTTTGTTCTAAATTAGTCATTTATTATCGTGTAATTTATCTCATACATTTCACATGAGCCTGAACATTTTTGCGTCGTGCTATAATGTTTCTCCCACGTCAAAACCCTATTTTATTGTCGATTGACAATTATTTCACGCGTGTTGAAATTAGTTTGAAAGAACGTGAATGGATCCGATATCTGTTATCCACATCTACCGTGCAAAGAACGAGGTCAACAAACAAGAGATAGAAAAATATATTTTGAAAAAAATAGAGATCAAACAAGGTCATACAGTACGTCCCTGTATGATATAAATTAAAATCTGATAAATTTTAAATGAAAGTCAATAATAAATTTTAATCATACATTTTACAAAATCCTCAACTTTTCAAATACATTTTATTGGGTTCTAAGTAACACGTAGGGCATGTTTTGGTAGGTTTTTGAAAAGTCAAAAATTTACTTTTAAAAGTATTTTATATGGTTAAAAAAAATTAATGAGAGATATCTCCATCATGGAATTCTTCTACAAAAAAAAACATAACTTCCGTCAATGAACCATTAATCATCTACTTAATTCACATTCATTTTATTTTGAAAACATTATGACTTTTCACATAAAAGAAAATCTACTTATTTTACATTCATTTCATTCTAAAAATTCTCTATTTGTATTAATTAAACTCAATTTAAAAGAAAAGGAAAACATTAATTTTAAGACTTTCCACGTAAAAGAATTTTTTTATTTTAAGATTTTTCATATTCTATTTTTGTTTTAAATGTAAATTCGATCTTTAATCTAAATAAATCTGTGATATATTAAATATCACATCAAATGAAAATCATTTTTTTTACGATAATAGCCCTAATACAATTCAATTATTTCAATAATATCTTATTTTTCATTTTTCAATATGTATTTAAATTTATTGTAATAAATACTACAAACCTTGTTCATGCATGTATGAACTATAATAAATATTACAAAATTCTTATTCATGCATGTATTTCCTTGTTATTAATTTTTAGTTAATTAAATTTATATTCGTTTAATTAATATTAATTAAAATTTTACATTCAAGAATGTAGTTCATTATTCATGTTAATGTATGCTAATTAGCATCCAATCTCGCTTAATTGAAAATTAAATTATATTCATTTAGTATAAAATCATTGTTTAATGAATTATTATATTCACATTAATATTTTGGTCTCTAATTTATTGAGTTCATAAAATTATTGTTTAATGAATTAATATATTTGAATGGTGAAGAATGGCTGGAATATATGAAACTATATAAGTTAATTCGGGTGATAATGAGCAAGGATGCTAGAGTGGTTTTCGAGAGGTGGAGTTTCACTATTGAGACGGGCTGTGAGATTGTTGAAAGGGTAAGTTAATCAACAAATATCAATTTTTGAATAAATTTATTGATTTTGACATTGTATATTGGTCTTTATATTTGTAAAACATGATTTTGTTTATAGAGTTACAAGGTAGAAGAGTCCATTAGGAATTATGAGGCAAATTCAAATACATTACATATTCGTCATTCTTTGGCGAACTAAAAAGAGTCCATTATTGAAAGTGTTGCGTTTTCGTTTCTATTTTTTGCAAAATAATTATCATTTAGTTTCTTTTTAATCTGAAGTAAATTACATATTTGGTTTAATGGACATTTTATGAGAGTAATAATTTATTAATTTTTTAATATATATTTGTAGGATCAATCCTTTCAAGAGCATTTGTTGAATTATAGACCAAATGAAATAATTTTGATTGAATATGTTTTCCAGCTACGAAATATAGAAAGTATAAATTCACAACTAAAAAGAGAGGCTTTAGAGACGATTTTTTACCAACGTATGCAATCCACTGCTAGAATATCGATGATTTTCCAATGAATTTTTTTAAAAATATAAATATAAAATAAATGTGATTACAACGGAATTACAAACTGCATATAGCCACCGTTGAGATTCCATTGTTAATCCATACGTAATGTTTTTTAAAAAATAAATATAAAAATATAAAAAATTACCAACAAAAATTGTGACGTACTGCTGATCATTGATACTAAAAATTAAAAGAATTAGAATTTAATTAAAATTTACCTACGGATCTATCAGTTGGTAATGTGCTAAATATCTGGTAATATTATTCGAAATAAATAAGTTTAAATGTAAAATATTACCTAAAATTTGTTCTGTTAGTAGAATTCAAAACAAATCATAAATAAATACAAACAAAATATGAAAATCACACACTCTCGTTCTCTCCCTTAATTCTTTGATCTACAGATCCTAAATCCCCATTTCGAATCCCTCTTTCTCAGTGAAGTGTCATCAACATTAGCTGCTCGAGCCCGTTACTCGCCTCCTCCAGCATACATGAATAACCATTTGAAGATAACAAGAATGTGTGATTGAAAATCATTGATGAGTAACCTTGGAGGTAAAATATGATTGATTTTATTGTTTATGAGATTAATTTGTTGGAAAATAAAACGGATCGAGGTAATATATGTGATACGATATGAAGTATATGATTGCAAACAAACAATAAGATAAATGCAAAATAATTAATTGATAGATGAACGGAGTATTTTATTCAATTAATTAATATAGAGAAAACAAATATAATAATTGTACCTACAAAATTATTTTATATTTCAGTAATACAAAATTTGTGAAAAAAGTCTACTATTTATAAGGGTGAAAGCCAAACTTTAGAAATACCACAAAAATGGTAACAAGATAAAAAAATCATGTGGAATAAAAGTAACAATATTTTTCCAATATTTTTTCAATATTTTCTAAAAAAATCCAAACTAATTGGATAAAAAAATCCAATAATCTTCAACTTGACACAAAATCCGATGTAATGAATGATGCTCCAAGATTTCTCCACCTGGAAAATAAATCTGACCACAACGAAAAAATTCGAATTCTTCAACAAGAACCAAACTCTCTTATACAAAAATACACATCCTTTTCTACAGTATCTAACATGAATACATAAATCCAAACACCAAGTTCCTCAAAATTCACAATGAATTAGAAATTACCAAATAGTGTCAAAGCACACCCTGTAATAGAATCAACTCCCAATATTTTCATAGAAGGCCCCTGGCTAGTCTCAACACCTTAAAAAACGCTAAAAGCATGGCAACCAAATCAGCATCCACGTACCTATCTCCAACCTAGCAGTTGAATACGATGGAACCGCAAGTAATGATGGCAAAGCGGAATTACTCATATCCTCCAAACTCGATTGAGTAGTATTCTTCAATATGAACCCCGAACCAAATCTCAAAGGTACAATACTAAACTGAATCTCCATCACAATGCTAAATCTGTGTTGATTTTTCTTCACAAATTCTACATGGCCTTGCAAGATGTATAATTGGGACATTTTCCAAATCTCCAATACAATACGAATACCCTTTCGAACCCTGAAGACTCCACATTCTCCGGAGAACGTGTACCATTTTAAATAAAGAGCACTCAATGAAATGAGATTTTTCTTCAAGTCTGGAATTCGTTTCCTCATTTCCACCCCCATATATCCCATTCTTCCCTCATTCATGCTCAACATATGTAGAGTTTACGACATCCTCACCAATTTTCAACCATTTGATCCTTCTCAAACTCATACCGACATTAACTTCAACTGAAGATGGCTACTAGAGTAAGATGGAGTACCATGCCTAGGGTTCCAAGATTACAAGATGAGGAGGACAATGAGTCGATTGAGAATGGATCTGAGGATACTGATGGTTCTCTTTGTGTAGATGATAATGATGGACTTGATTATAGAAAAAGGGGTCCTAACCACAGTACTAATGTTTGTGCATATGAATCTGGAAGAATTCCTTTAACTATGGGAAATAGTAGTTATTTATTTAACTTTTTATTTTAGGATTTCATTTTGAATGCAAAATGGTATCATTGATTTTAAATGGATTGAATGACTGTGGGAGATAGGAAATATAATTTAGCCTATCATGTCCATCTTCTAGTTAGTGGAACACGGTACATTTTGGATAAATGTTCTTTATTTTGTTCCATGGTACGATTTTTATTGTTCTTTTAAGAGTCAATTCCCTAAAATCTTGTTTAGAGTCAGTTTATATATGTATGTATGTATTGGAAAATCTTGCTCTCGTGTATTAAAGAATTTATTTTGTGTATTCTTTAGGCATTTATGTTTGCATTTGCAATTTTTAAGTACCATTGTGTTGTGGTTTAGATGGCCGGCAATTTCATGGGTTATTCTTAACTTCTCCACTGATTTTTAAAGAAAGACTTGAAATTGGACAGAGTATTTGGGTTTATCTTTGTTGAACTGGAGGATTCTAAAGAATCTGGTTTTCTTTGGGTTTTATATTAGTGAAATGTATGCATTTTTGGGTTCTTTCTTGTGGATTTTCTTTAATGAAGTTGCCCTAGAAAGTTGGATTTTTATTTTTCATCCGTAATGAATCTATGTCCTATAAATTTGAAAGCTAGTTATAATTGATATTCCACAAGTTGAGGCTGGTAATGGTTAACTTGCATGACGAAACGTCTTAGAAGTAATATTGTCACCACTTCATTTGTTCTATCAAGTTTCTATATATTGTTGGTTTTCTTATGGTGTAATGTATGTGTAATAAAGAACTTAATATTGTATCTTCCGGCTAACTAAAGTTATATATTGTGGTAGCACTAAATAATTTTTAAACCTTTCTGATTTAGGGTCTAAAGAAATTTAGCTGATTTGTTGATAGCATTGTTTAATCCATTCTGATTCCTTGGCATTGATATTTGATGTAAATTAGCAGGTATCTAGAATTGATTGGTAATGCAGAAAACATGTTTTTATGGTTTTGGCTTGAATGACCCTTTAATTCTTATGGTTTTGGCTTGTCTGCATTTTGGCCATTGGCAAGGACAGTAGCATTAGCTACTATAGTATTGAGAACAGGCTAAGCAACGTTACTAGTTTTACTAATATACAATAATTCATGCCTTTTTTTATAAAGTTGAGTTGCTTTTGTTTTACAAGAAAAATGTGACACTGCAATTCGTGAAAAATATGGTTCAAATGTGTCATAACCTGAAATTGACATTGAAGCATGGTGTGAAGCAACTCAAGTTCCTTGTAAATGTGTTCGCTTGTATAGGCTCGGTATTCAATGAAATTTTTGCACAAAGATGGCACGTCCTCTGGTTCACCTAATGTTCCATATGATGGACACGCAGATTTCATCACTTTATAAAGGGAATTTCGTTCTGCTTGTAAGAAGATATCTCGACTTACAAGAGAAAAAGATGGATTACTTCAAAAAATGGAAAATGGTAGGTTAGAAGAAGAGAAGATGCGCATTGAGTTCGAATAAACCATACTTCGAATGTTGGGAGAAATGAATGGATCACGAGATTAGTCCTTCAAGCACAATGAACTTCAATGATTGGGCTTACTAAATGTTTATTTTGTTTATAAAAATTTACAATTGAAAGCGTGTAGATCTTTCTTTTGCTAATTGATCAAGTGTATAATTTTAGTATTGACTTTTGTAATGGAAGCAAAACTGATCTAATTTTGAGCAACTTTGAAATTTGGATTAATGGAATGAAAATATTTGTAATAAATAGTTTTAATTCACAATAGAAATATATTAATATAATAATTAATGGATTTTTTTAAATTGTAATCCAAATTTTTGACGGAAATAAAAAAATGGAAGATTTGTAACTATTTAGAAGCAAGTAGTTTCGTAGTAAATATGTTGGTATATAGTGATAGAAACAAAAATAGAAGATTCGTAGCTATTTAGAAACAAATAGTTCCGTAGGAAATATATTGATAGTTAGCGATGTAAACAAAAACGGAATATTCATAGTTGTTTAGTAACAAGTACTTCCGTAGGAAATATGTCGTCGTTAATGACAAACGGATTAGTAACTAAAATTCCGTCTCTAATTAGCTACGACAAATATCGTTGGCAAACAGCAACACCTTTTTTCCGTCACAATGACCGACGGCTAATATAAATCCATTGCCGTATTTACCGGCAGGGTGTTTACCGTTTGATTTACCAACGGATGGATTCCGTCTCAAAAGTTATTATCAACGGATTTTAAGGCTCTATCGACTGATAATTCCGTCTTTGAAACCACCTTTTTTCGTAGTGATTATAGATACTTTTTTCTAAATGTGGTTAATCAATTGAATAAAATTGAAGCACACTTACCTAATTGAAAATAGAATGAAAATATAATTACCACTAATAAATTTAACCATAGATTAAATCTTATTAACAAAAATACTTCGCTTTGTCTTTTGATACTTGACGGTCATTTGTGGACAATAAAGTAGTGTACATTGAATAATTATTCAATGAATATTATTGGTCTATATGGTAGTGTGGTAACTACTGTATTGTTAATGTTTGAAATGTGTTGTTTGTTATATAATTGGGACCCTAGACGAATAGCATTACTGTTATATATTTAGCTAATTAGCCTCTAATGATTGTTTGTTAAGCCCTTGTTTGGGCTCTATTTTAATAAAGTTTTTTGAAAAAATGTATTTTGGAATAGTAATTTTTTGGAGAGTGTGTAGTTAAAAAAGAATGAAAAATTTGGATTTACGTGTAATATTATTTTATTGAAAAATGTATGGTTAAAAATAATAATAAGAAAAATATATTAAGATTAAAATGAAATCCAAACTTGGGCTAAGTTTGTTCAATTGGTTATCTAAGAACATTTTTAAGAAACTCTCAAAATACAATATACTCTTTCTTTTGATGGTCAAACTCGGTCTCTATTTTTATTCTATAATAATTGCACTTAATAAGTTAAAGATTTTAATACTCTAATTCTTATATTATCCAAATCATATTTAAATTGTGATACTACCAAAAATCGTACTTGATGATTTTCGAGTTCGACGACTGAGAAAGAGCGCGAACGAGATCTTCCGATACCTGAAACAAAGGCGTCGAGGTGTATTCTCGTCGCCCCTCCGATACCTAAGTCAGAGAGAGAATAAGAAAAGTTTGAATGCTAAAAACTGAATGCTAAAAGCGTACCTTAATAATGAACTGGAATTGTGTATTTATAGAGGTAGGTAGCACGTTCGTAGTAGGATTGTGATGTTGAAACCCCTAGGAGTCCTACCATGATTGGAAGTTGTAACTTAGTTAATTTTATATTCTCCAAGTATTTGGATAGAAGTGGGATTCTGGTGGTAG
>CAIGRP010060386.1:0-10413 GCA_903798385.1 Fraxinus cuspidata | reverse complement strand
AAGTGATATGTGATGTGGTTCCTATGCGTGCTTGGCACATTTTGTCAGGAAGGTTAAACATGATAGATTCAAGAATAGATACAACTGTGTAAAAGATGGAAGAGAAGTCACCTTGTACCATTAACACCACAACATACCTATGAGGACCAATTAAGACGGAGAGGTGAGGAAGTAAAGAAAAACAAAGAATTGCAAGATGAGAGTAGGAGAAAAAATAGTGAAGTGACTAATTGTGAGAAAAAAAGAGTAGAGCCACAAGGGAAAAAGAAAGAGAGTCTATTGAGATGATAAAAAAAAATCAAAAGTGAGTTTCCATGCAAAAAAAATGTGAGATTGAGAGGGCCTTAGTGAGAACTAACAAACCCGTCCCTAATTTAGATATTTCTTTATTGTAGGAACTCAAAAACTCGTTCATTGAAGATTTATTCAGTAGGATACCTCCCATTGACTATCCAATTGATTCGATGCAAATTGAGAATTTAATGAACATTGAAGGAGAAGCATTCAATTATGGCATGATAAAGAATCAATACCCCATACATATGTTAGATGATGGTCTAACATATAGTAATTTTTTTTCACTTGGGGCATGAATTTTTACAAAAAATAATGCATATTTATTCCTATGAGAGTAATAAATCTCTTGTCATATGCATTTATAGGCAACCAATTACTAGTTAATGATATTTTAGTATGTTGTAAGAAATTAATTAAGCATGATAGGCATTTGGGGTGCATTGTTGATGATTTGAGGCATGAGAATCTATATTCAATCTTAAAGTCCTTAACTATTTTGGTTCGAATTTATGGAATATGTTGGGAACCAATTTATTTAGTATCCTCTACTACTTGTACTATACGATTTGATGTAATTTACGGTTTAAATCCGTTAAATTTGTTTGGTTTAATCTCTTTAACTATTATTGTAAGCGGTAGCTTAGATAGAAATCAGAGATTGAATTATCTGCATTTCAAGTTAGCAAAAGGAAGAGACGTAAAGTATTCGAACCATGTGACTGGATTTGGGTGTTTAGGCAAAAATGACTTGTTCGAATGCAAAAAAAAAAAAGTCAATATTGCATCTAGAAGAGATAGACCATTCCACGTCATTAAAAAGATCGAAACCAATTGCTACAATTTGGATCTTCAAGGTAAGTTTATGATAATTTGCATTTTTGTTGTTTCTTATCTTTCTCTCTTTGATGTAGGTACATATTCGATGTCGAATCTTTTCGAAGAGGAGGGGATAATGTGATCCATGATATGAGGGCAAGTCCAAGCAATGACCCATTGATCGTTGAAAAGGGGCCTATGACTAGTTCGCGAGCAAAGTGGGTCAAAAAGCGATGTGACTACTTGCTTAAGCTGCGGTGGACGAAACATTGATCACGACAAAGAAATAGACAAGTTTCATGTTGGGCATGAGAGATGAAACGAAGTGAAGCAATTTGATTCAAGCAGTGGACAAAGAGGCCGGAAGGAATAACTATGCGACCGCATAGTTGTTGAGACTGCATGCCCTTTTACCGAAACTAAAGAGGAGGATTTCAGTTGGTCTAGGCCTGCATAAATTTACACTATGCGGCCGCATAGTACATTTCTTGACGCGAATTTTGCAAAATTCGTACAATCTTCTATTTTAATTAAAACACTATTTTGTGATTTTTTTTGTTATTTTTAAGGCTTAACTCCATTTTGAAGTAAATTTTATGGGTTCCATATAAATATGACTAATTCATTTCACTGTAAAACACACAATTTGTGAAATATTATTGCAAGACATATTGCTTTCGTCTCCTTTTTCATTGAATTAATTATGAACTTATCAAGATTATTTCTTGTGGCGTTTAAACAAATCGAGTATGATTTTTGAATCTTGTAATCACGTGATCAATATATTGTCAGCGATTATGTTAGTTCCTTGGTTCAATATTTTTGGATCAAACATAAACATTGATTCTTGGCTTTCTTGGAATTGAATCAATCTTGTGTGGGTTTCGTAGCTACTATTGGTGCGTGAGTTCGCATTAATAGACCAAGTACGATGGTAATGTGGAATGCGATCCCATGTTCGCTTATTGTATAGTTGTCATGTAGCCATTCTTAAAGCCTCGTTGGATGAAGTATAACCTATGCAATTTTTTGTTGCTTACTCAAAAAAATAATATAATCTTTTTAATTCATTAGAATTTTCCACGTATTTTGTCTTACAAGGATTTAATGAGGTATATTTTGTGTAATGAATATCTATAGACTATAAGACATTTACTTTCAAAATAATATTTTTATATGTTATAAATTACTTAGTAGACCCCTAAAGAGAACAATAACAAGATTTTTTTTTGTCGGATTATCATGTTATTACAGTCATTAAAATTTGATAAAAATATTGTGTTAAAATAATATTACTTGAAGGCTACAACAATGAAACATATTTCATTAGAATTGATATATTGAATACATTGACGTACAAAAAATGGATGGGTCGATACAAGGGTTTCCATTTATTGAAATCAAGGGGAATACTTGTAGTTTTCTCCATTTGCTCAAGTTTTGTCCTATTGAATTTTCTTGATAATGTTTTAATGGGACATGTTATTACTCCAATTTTATTATATGTATACGTACTCTTTTTTTTTTCCCTTTGTTTGATATTTTTATTTCACCGAGTTTTTGCCAAAATAATTTTTTTAAGGAGGCAATTATTGTTTAAATAGTCATCAAATGGGGAGTATTGTAAAATCATGGGTTAATTATTGATGATAATATAGACTTACTATGATATTTATACAAGTCACTTGATATGGAAGTTTGTATATTCTATTGAAACCATAGATACACAGGTCATTATTATAATGAAATATACACTTGAATTTGGAAGTGTAGAAATAAATATACTTTGAAAATTTTCAAGAGCACAAGAATAGAGGAAATGCACATGCAGGGGTTGGACCCAATGAAGGAACTGAACTTTGGGTTAAAATGAAATGAACTTTGGGGAAAATGTTCTTACCGACACCAAGATCGGCCATATACAAGCTCTTGTTGTTGTTCATATTGAAAAACTAGAGGGAGAAAGTGAAAACCCTAGGAAATGAAAAGAGATAGAAGAGAGAAAAGTAGCGTCTAAACCGTTTTAGCCTTCGATGCTTTTGCTGTCCTCTTCCTTTGCTCTCTTCTACTGTCAGAAACCTAAAACCTAGAAAGTATTTATTGGACCCAATTTAGGCCGTGTTTGTTTATGTGGGGTATTGGTGTGGTTTAAAATTTTGACGGGTTGGTATGGAATTCTGAATTGTTATGTGGGCTACCCATTTATAGTATTTGTTTATTTTTGGGCAATTTACACAAATATTGAAGAAATGGGCTGAACAAAAAATATTAACTTTTGGTAAATATTAAAAATTAACAACATAAGTTGTGCTTTAAAGAAAAGTATAATAAATTTTGGTATAATCTTTGTGTTATAATGCCGTACATATTGTTATTTTTTTACCTTTATTAATATTGTCTGCACTGAAAAAATTTTTTTGGCCCGCCCCTGTGCACATGAATCATTAATTGTCGTTAAGGCTTACAACCTTATCTAAAACAATAATTAAAATCTAGATAAAGACTAAAATTAAAAATTATGATCAAAATTAATTATGAAGACTCAATCTTCATCAAAATTGAATCTAGATAAAAGACTAAAATTAATGATGAAGACTTTCGTCTGATTAATAAAGATCCTTTTTCAAACATTGCATTATGTTCTTCGTCTAATTCTTTGTGACAATGACAATATATTTGATAACTCTATGAACTACTCATTAGTTGTTTCATCCGATTTTATTAAAGCATCATGATATGAATGGCAATTTCATGCTCAACCGACCATATTTCTTCAATATCAAAATAGAAAAACAAGTATTCCAAAACCGAGAACATAGTCGTTGCCTCCTTCCCAATATGTTCCATGTTGCGTAGACAAATCCTTGACCGAAGCATCTATAATCGTCATATCAAATTGTCATATTAAATTAAAGTGGAATATTATTGGATTTATCATTATTCAAATCGAAAAATTCTTCATTCTCTTCATCAAAATTCATAGGCCAATCAAAGCTGTGAGCACCCAAATCTACAATTTCTTTGTCGAACATTAGTAAATCGGTGTAACTGAAATCCAAAGACTCTTCCACCTTTTAGTTATTGAAAGGAGCAAAAAGGGTGTCCTCGCAAAAATAGAACGCCTACCATTGGATTTCATGAACACCAACTCGTCTCCATTAAAAACGAACCACACTCTAATATCAATAGATGTAGGGACGAAAGAGATAAAAATAAATAAATGAACATGCTATTTAAGTTCTGTTGATTCCAAATGAATACTACAACGATGACTTTCTAATTTATGTTGAATCCTAAGAATCCCAGAGATCTAGGAATAAAAAATTCTTTGATTCACACATGAATGCATAGAATTTGGATTCGTCGATTTAAAATATCAAAATATCGAGAATTTAAGAAATTGAAAAACTTTAAAATCTATTTTAGTTCAATTTAAAAATCACTAATTGCCAATAAGACTTGCTACCTTTGTTTAAAGGAATAACTAAAAACTAGAGAGATACTAAATTTAGTTAAAAAGACCAAAATTAAAAATAATGACTAAAAATAATGATGAAAACTCAATCTTCATAAGACTAAATCTAGATAAAATTTAATTAAAATAATGACTAAAATGAATGATGAGAACTCTCAGTCTTTAGTTTTTATAGCCTATTACATTTTTGTCCATGAGTTATAGTGTCCATGTTGAATTAAAATAAATAGACAATCAATCAAATAATTATAGAAATACAAAAAGTCTTGGAACACCTATATCTACCTTCACCTTAAATCTACATTTACCTTATAAGAAAGAATGAGTTAGTTATCGTTCAATGGATAGTGCTACACGTACATTCCAATTTACAGAATATTTGACAATGCGCTGATGTGGCGAGAATTTGAAAAAGTCAATATCTCATATACCAAATAAAAAAAATAGAAAACAAAGAAAAGGCACCATTTACTTCCATGGAAAATATTCCTCCATTCATTTCAACCCGTTTAAAACTCATCTGAGGAGCGAAAATGTGCAATTGTGAGAATCCATTTCATGATGCCGACAACATCAACTTCGTCGTCGTCGACCTGATGGTGGATGAAGCGTTCCTACCCCCGTCCATTGCGGTTGACCTTATTCACAACAGAGGTGCAGATGAGAGTGAAGCAGGGTACTCCCGACATTGGAAACAGCGATGTCGGCGACAGCGTGGGTAACGTCTTCTTAACCTTCGTTTCATTTGAGGAAAATAGTTGTTGTGCCTTAATTTTATTTTATTTTTAAACCGTAAAAATCATGTTGTAAGGTTCCTGTGGTTAAATTGCTGGAAACCTTAAATTGAAATGGAGAAATAGTTATTAGAAGAAACATTGGTAAAATGGCTATGGCATTTAATTTTTTTATTATTATTATTCTTTCTGACTTTTAAACGGAAAGAACAGTTATATGCCTTGATGCTTTTGTATTAGTTAAGACTTGGTGCTCTATTCCATCACAAGTCCAATTTCTACAGAACTAAAACATGTCTTGTTTCTCAAATTTCAGTTTTCATTCGTTGTTGTTTTTTACTTCAACATTTGCACTAATTTCCCAACTTCATAGAATCGATAAATAACCACCGTAAAATTTACGAAAAATAACCAATCTGAATGCTTTATTATGCACACCTCTCTCTATTAATTTCCTTTTACAAATTTAATTCTATATTTCAATGGTGTTGTGCCAACTATTCTAATAGGTTTTTGTCAATTTTTTGTGAATGTAGGATATTTGGAAGTTCTTTCATCCGAACATGACAATCCGAATGATAAGACCTCATGGGAAGGAATAGACATTATTGTGCCTAGTGTTGGAATGAAGTTTAAGGATAAGAGAGAGGTGTTTGAGTTTTACAAAAACTATGGTTACCAAGTCGGTTTTTCTGTTGTGCATAGGTTGGTGTACGATGTGCAAAGTTGTGAGGAATTTGAGCAAGGTTGGAATAAGATGCTAGAAGATTATGAATTGGTAGAAAATTTTTGGTTGAATGGAATGTACAATGAGAGATCTCGATGGGTGCCATGTTATTTGAAAACTTCATTCTAGGCGGGTATGTCAACCACTCAACGAAGTGAACATTAATGCATTTTTTGATGGCTATGTTCATTCGAAAACATTCATAAAGCAATTTGTAGAGCAGTATGAGCGTGCATTGAGAAGGAGGTTCATGTTGATTTCAAATTATTTTCACAGATGGTCCCATGTGCGACAGGTACAAAATGGAGAAGCAATTTCAATCAGTGTACACAATTCCAAAGTTCAAGGAGTTCCAAGAAAAGTTAACCGGAAATGTATATTGTAAAGTCTTATCTGCTCATGATTCATACTTACATACTATGTGCGAAGTACGTGAGGACATGAATTTGAATGAATGTACGAAGACAAAACTGTTTGAAGTGTGCTTCCGTAGGGATGCATGTGAATTTGAGTGCAATTGTCATTTGTTTGAGCTTAGATGAATTATTTGCAAGCACGCAATCGCAGTTTTGATTCGAAACCAGGTGAAATTAGTACCTGAAAAATATATATTGCAGAGATGGAGGAGACATGTGAACCGACCGTACACGAGGGTTCCGATCAATTACGATGGTTGGATCAATACTTCGGACTAAGTTAGATATGAGAAAATGTGCTATGCATTTACCAAGTTAGCCGATTTGGTAGCAAATGACACATCGCGATCGAAGGAAATTATTAAGTGGATTGAATTTCAAACCATAGAGTCATCCATGTTGAAGTCCAGAATTCAGGTCTCCATCATCATTATGTGGTTTCGTCATCACACTTGTGCAATACATTTTTCCATTGACATCAAAGCATTACATTGTCATTAACATACAATTACCAAAAATAAAATATTCAATCACCATCCCATTACATCCAAGTTCATAGAACATCTTCCGAACCTTGCGCATTGTTATGATGCTGAGGGAAATTTCAATGTCCTTTTTATCGGCTATTTTCGCACACGTTTCCAACATACGCGACAAATAATCAATGGGTTCACTACAATTGGTGATGCCACTTGATTGATCTTCATCTTACAATAGATATGCTACGTCGGAGGAGATTTATTCCAATCGAAAAATCGACAGACGTCGCGGGTACAACAGTGGAACAAATGACCTTTGTTATCTGTTTGCTTTTCCACCTCCATCCATTTAATATAGCATGGCCACAGTTTGGGCATCTTCTCTTTCCGAGGCAATCTGATAACATGTGCCATGTCCGTCTACATGAATGACACATCACCTTATTCCTTCTGGCCATCGAAGAATTCTAATAGAAAAATGAAAAATAACCACATCACAATAATCTTCGAATCAGCAATTAAATGTAAATACAACATCTACACATAATAAGCAAGAAAATATATAAACTACTCAATTCAGAAATTCTGATTGCATAAATTGACAGCATGAATAATGATAAGGTTGGTCTGAAAACTCAAGCAGTATAAACATCTACACATAATAAGCATTCCACACAAGCTGAACCAACTATTACGTGACAGATTTGGGAGAATTGATTTCCATACATTCCACTTAGTTGAAAATTATAAATTTCTATGTCAATAATCCAGTGGATAGACTTCTACGACGTCCTAACACCACATAAATGAAGCATTCCACAAGTACAACAAACCATTAGTTGAAACCAACTTTGTTCAAAATGGAAAATACCAAGTATACGCACTGATTTTTCAAATAGCAAGTAAAGCCCAAAGTTTTTCAGAGATAATACTGGTCGGTGGTGGGTATGGGTGATTTCACCATTGGCAACGGGGCAGACGAAGGAATTAACTTTAAGGAGTCTCTCACATACAAAATGAAAAGGGAATAGCTACTAAACTGGAGAAAGTAGATGTGCCGACGAGATTTCTTCACTGGAGGTGAGTCTTTTCTTCACTGGAGGTAGATGTGCCGATGAGATTTTTTCAGTTGGTGCAGATCGGGAGAGGGGAGTATGAGTTGAATGTGGATACGGTTTGATTTGGGACAGAATGAATCTGGGCATTTTGGGGTTTTTGAATTTCAAATTCATATGTGACATGGCGATATTTTCATGATACTTTGGATTTGTGACATTGTTGATATTTTGACTTAAAAATATGCCACGTCAGCATTATGTAACATGTTCAGTAATTTATTAGGTACAAAAAGATTTTATCTTGTTCAATTAGGTGTGTCACACCAATGTAACCAAACTGGTTATACACACTGTAGCGAAACTTGTTCTCTCACTATTTATTTTTAAAAGTCTTTTACTGCTTTCAACTATTCAAATATCTTTTACTGTGGCATACATTTTTTTACTAACCTAGATCTTGTCCCTTTCTTCTGTAGTTACGTTTCATTCACACTATCTACCTAGTGTTGTCAACGAGTCGAGTCGAGTCGAGTTGAGCCGAGCAAAAGCTCTGCCAAAAAATTTAGGTTCGACCTGAGCTTTCGGCTCGGGCCTAGCGAGCCGAGCCGGCTCTTTTTTTTATTATTATTATTTTTTTAAAATTCACGACAAATCTATTTTTTTTAAAGAATCTAAAATTTGTGTAATTTATACGTATTATAAATAATAATCAAATATTAACATATAAAAAATACAGCTAAAATTAAAATAAAAAATAAAAAAAATAGAAGTGGCTGCGTACGTGTATGATTTTTTTTTTTTTTTTAAATTTTTGTAATTTTTTTTAGACTTACGGGCTGAACATGGGCCGACTCAGGCTCGAGCCGACGCCCCAAAATGGGGTTCGGCCCGAGTCTCAGCTTGGTCCCACCGAGCTAGGAGCTTGCATGACTCGGACTTTTTTCGAGTCGAACCACGGGCAGTCTGAGCTGGTGAGCCATATTGACATCACACAACCCTATCTCCTGAATTTCTTCCCAGGTTTGTTGAAACTTGAAACCGTAATTCCAAAGGAAATTTGCAATTTTCTTCAATATCTACTACTTCATCAGTTTCTGTGCTCCGCCCAGCTTCAGCAGGCTCTGTCGTGGCTGATTTGACAAGGTCGGCAACAATTAGATGTAGGAAATGATATAGTTTCCTTTTTGTTGTTAGATTTCGCCTTTTCGTTGATCTATTTTCATATCTAAAACTATGTACATGAAGGTTTGCATATGCCTTCTTCTTTCTTTTTGCGGTGGAAATTTGCTATCTTCCTCTGTATTTTACTGATCTTACCATTCATGGATGGAGACTTTGAATTCGAGCCTCATGCTTTTAAAATTGATATATAACCTTATAGTATCTGATAATAGAAACTGATTTTATTTTTCTAACCCAAACCTTATTAGCCTAATTCAATCATTTTCCTTCCCTTCCCTTTCCTTATCTTTACTTTATTAATTATAGTGGGTGAAGAAAGATCTCATCGAGAACAAAAGAAAAAGGTGAAGAGGAAGTATTTGACCATCTTTATATTTGGATACCACTTCAAACAATAAAAATCATAAAAACAGAGAAGTGGGAAAAGGCAGCAGGAAACTTACACTTGGAGAAATTGTTTTGGCTATAATATAAGGTAAGACATGAAATCTTTATTTGAAGAATTAATATAGTTATATACTTTCGTCTACTATGATTAGCAGTTTGATTCCTAATCTCATATTCAGGATTTTCATAAATACAAAGGGGATTATAAGTGATCTCAATTTAATTAGAATTGATATGATAATTACTTGTTCTAACTTCTATTTTCGTTTTTCAACCATGGCATAAAATCAGCCAGAAGTTAGTTTCAAATGTTTATAGTTTTCGAATTAAAATGTTTTAATTCAATCAATGTTTTGTTGTCTGCTCGTCTTCTTTGTACTGAACTTATAAAATATTGCGAACGTGAATAAATTCAGTGTCATCTTCTGTTTACGATGATTTCACAGATTGATTGTCATTTAGATTTTCACTTCATTTGTCATCCAGTAATTGAAGCCTAAGAAACCATTTTCCAGTCCTTTTTTCGTGTGTGGACCGTCACTTTTCGGACAATTTTGTGTGGATCTTGTTAGTAAAACTAAGGTCATGTTTGATTGCAACGAATTCCATGGAAAGTGTCACATCCAAGGGAAACGAATTCCACTTTGACAATTTGATTGCAACGTGAAAATGGAAATCAAATTCCAAGGTACAACCACTTTAAATTGCATTTTATTTGTTTTCATAAAAAACAAATTCCTATGAGTTTGATGAGTTTTTATTTTCCAACTAATATAGAATTGAAATTCATTTATACATTTTCCTATCAAACGGATGCAACATCCGTTCCTCTATTGATGGTC
>CAIGRP010060373.1:0-11783 GCA_903798385.1 Fraxinus cuspidata | reverse complement strand
CCAGAGTAGAAACTTCTCCTAGACAAGTAAATAGTGAAAACTCTAGTACTTTGTACCCCTAGGCCATGGATATGCTTGATCTACCTAATCAGGACATGGCTTTATGTAAATCGGCCTGTTAAAAGGACGTACCCCAAAAGCCATCTGATCCTGAACTATTTCCATAATTTAGTTCCTCAACATAACGTTGGGATCATATGGAACTCCTACAGGTTGATTCATCGATAGAAATACTTGAGGCCTGATATTTGGTTCTTGGTTTGTAGCAAAAGCGCTATTATTTGAACCATTATTACCATTAGCCTGAGTATTTCCACCATCATTAACACGTGGGGTATTCTGTCTATTAGTTTGGACATTGTCTCTCTATCCATTGGTTTGGATATTATCTCTAGCGTTTGGGTTACCCCCCAAAGTTTGGTATTCCATTACCACTATTCACATTCACTGTTCCATCACCCACTGGTTTGAAGTAGATAACCCAAAAAGTGGTTCTAATCCTGGACTCGAACCAGGGATCGGGGAGTTATTTCCCACAATCGTCATAGTTTGAAAGTGAATTCCCATACTCGGCATCACCGGTTGACATATTTNACCCACTGGTTTGAAGTAGATAACCCAAAAAGTGGTTCTAATCCTGGACTCGAACCAGGGATCGGGGAGTTATTTCCCACAATCGTCATAGTTTGAAAGTGAATTCCCATACTCGGCATCACCGGTTGACATATTTGGCCCACTAACTTATTCATGGTTTCATTTAAAGTGTTAACTTGTTTGGCCATATTGTTATAATGCACATTCCCATTTTAAGTAAACTTTTCAATATTATGAACATTTTGCAAGTTTACATGTTCAACGACATCTTGCGTGAGTTCACCAAGTAATGCATGCATGGTTCGAGGACTCAATTTCGTCATGGGCTCATAACGACTTTGACTATGTTCTTCAGATTGTGGAGTATTTTACTGCTCCTCATATCGTTCGACCACAGACTGGACTATTTGTTGGCTTGTTGACTCTTTATCAGAGTTTTTCTGAGGCATATTGCTTCACTTTACGTATCTTCAAACACCAATGTCCTACTAGGCGTGCCGATTGTTTCGCGTGGAAAATCGGGCCTCACTAATAATTAGAAGAAGGTTCAGATGATTGTGTAAGGAACAACAATATTTCGAGACAAAGTCCTAACGATGGGTGCTTTATTTATGAAGATCACAATTTATAAGAAGCGAAATGCCTTCAGGGGCACAAGCACAGTGAACGTACAAAGTAATTGGTGATAAAAAAGATAATGAACGAAATTATATAATTCTCTATTTGAGAGTTGGGTTTGATCTGCTTTCTTCTATGTTCTCTTTTTCCTTTTATACTCATTTGACATTTTTTTCTTGTAACACTATTTGAAAAACTGCTTATCGTCCAGTAACCACCAACTTTCTCCATGATAGATGACTTGTCAATAACTGATACTCATCGTCCTGTAACTACCCACCTCTTCTTTAATGGATAATTTGCCAAAAACTGTCCTTAACTGCTGCTATTATTCATGTCATTTGACCGCTCATGATTGAGGTCCTTGGGTCGTGGGATGAACTATTTCAATAATCGTCGCTTTAAATAATAATAATAAAGGCACTATGCTCGCTCGGATCTTGGGCGACCTGCATGCTTGGGCGATGATGCTCGTCCAGACCTTGGGCGTCTTACCCGCTTGGGCAATGATGGGCCTCCGCTATATGACTCCGTTTTGGGTACTGTCTTGGGACTTTACATGGTCTCGCTTGGACCCATTCTTCTAATTTTCTAACTGATCTTCCATCTTTGGACCATTTAATTGTGCCTCATTTTTAAGTGTCAACAAAGGCATTGGCATTAAAGAGAATTTTTCTCCAGTTTCTATGAAAGACTATTTTGGGACTACTATGAAATTTGTGACACATTTTGATCTTAGGTTTTATCATATGGTTTACAAATTTAAAAAAAATATCTATGGGCTTAAGCTGGTTTCTCGTAATGGTATCACAAATTTCATCAAAGAATTATTTCATTTGGTTTCGAGATGAATTTAGTTGATGATTTTATATGTCACAAGTTCAGTGGGAGTAAGCATAGTTTTTGGTATTGTTTGTCGATGACATATTGTTTGCCTGCAATAATATAATCTTATAGTACGAAATCAAGAGATTTCTGTCATAAAATTTTGAAATGAAACATTTTGGTAGCGCCTCTTTTGTATTAAGGATATAGATACACATGAATCGTTCTCATTGTATTTTTGAATTATCACAAAAGAGTTGTATTGATAAAGTACTTAAGAGATTTTTGATGGAGGTACGTAAACCCGGTGATACCCTTATTGCTAAGGAAAATAAGTTATGTATCAAATAATTCCTTAAGGATAAACTCAAATAAAGAAAAATATAGAAAATTTCATGTACTTCAACAGTTGAGAATTCAATGTATACTTAGGTCTGCACACATCAGATATACCATTCATTGTTGGAGTGTTGGACGAATATTTAAGTAACTCTGAGATAGAAATTTGGAAAGTAGCCATTACGTTATTCGGTATCTATACAAAACTGATTACGCCCACAGAATAAAGCGGTAGCATAGGTTTGGAGTGTCGATTACACTGGGAGATGGAAGGAATACTCAAAGGATAAAAACGAACGTTTTCTCATTTGTGAAGTAGAATTTGTTGTTTGAATAAAATTAATAATTCAAAGTTTGAAATATTGAAATAAAAATCAACGTTTTGAAATAGCGAAGCATTAGAATTCCCTCAATTGGATTGGATTAATCTCATCAACTATTCATTTTTATAACTTAATTTGAAGCTTTCGTCCCAACTCTTTAATCGAAAAATTTAACGTTACAAATCACTTTGATTCAATTGTAAACCTAAAATCTAAATTTCCTATAACACATTTGCACTATTTTTATTGAAATAAGATCGAGATTCGACCATATACATCAAGCATAAGGTAGTAATCAATCCAACAATAAAGTAAAATTGAAACTGAAACTCAACAGATAGTTTAATTCTTCGATGGAAAAAAGTATGACTAAATCCATGATAAATCTAGTACAGATTAAGCCAATCCTAAAATATTTATGAATAGAAAATCTAAATTTTAGAATTATTTGACAATGAAAAATCGAATTACATGAATAAAAAGATGAGAAATCACCAATTCCAATAGAGTTCCTTCCTAGCTTCACCAAGGGTTTTAGTTCTTCATCGAGATTCTTTTGCAAAAACTAGAGAAAAATATGTATGGAGGCTTCCACCCTCATTCTGGTACATTCTAGGATTGAAATATTGACAAAGATATTGGTTTTCACAAGAGTTTGACGTAAATTAGGAAACTCAAAACGCGTCAAAATTTAATACAATGCGAGCGCATAGTAGTGAAAGCTGCGGTCGCATAGAACAACCAAACTAGCTGTTGGATTCTCTGAAGAAGCCTATGCGACCGCATTGGAATAATGCTATGCGACCGCATAGCTTAAGCAGTTTCTGAATTCTTGCATTTTGGTCCTCTAAACCCTGTTTCGCATTTCTCAACCTCGTTTCCTACTTCTTCTTCGAACTATGCTTAATTCCGTAGCCTAATTTGACCTTTTCATCTTCATATCTTTGTTTTGCCTTCCGAGTCATCTTTTTGATATTTGCAATTTGGTCCATGAACTTTCATTTTCTTCAATTTGGTCATTTTCACTAGTTTCTCCTTATTCCCGCTACATTCACCACGTTGTCATACAAAACGTAAATTATATAGAATTAAGCTATATTTCAACAGATTAATCAACAATATTCCATGCTTTGACAATAAAATAAGTGTGTAAAGACGCACTTATCAAGAACTAAGGATTACATAACACATTCAAAAAAATCAGACTAATTGAAGATCACTGAATATTCTAATTCTCTGCAAAATATTGTCACTAAGGTGCATATTTTGGATGGATAGACCACTTTAGTTATTCTATGGTAACAACATTCTTGTATTCCAACATGAGCATGGTGATGTCAAAGTTTATAGAAATTAATTTCCTAGTGTTTAAGTAAATAATTCATAATGGTTAAGTTTCTATAAAGTATATTAGGACAAACTATATAATCATATATCCATTTGTTAAATGGCTACCACCCAATGTTTTTTATGAGCATAAAACTCACATGAATATTCCATCTTTTGATAATATGTCAATTTAGTAGGAGTTTATATTCGATGTCTGTTTTAGACACATATTTTCATCCATGGATTTTCAGTTTATTTCATAAATGAAGTATTCTGTTCAATTCCATCCTGATTAAAGTTTATGGTAGATCTCATTAAAGAATGAGATAGGACCGATTAGAAATATGCATGTTTAGATCACATCACATGTAATTTTTGTGCTACACATTCACACTTGATCTATTTCATTTGATTGTATTTATGTGATCATTGATGGGTTTAGTTATGATACTTGTAACGAAGACTGCTTTGATCCTATATTGATATAATCAATTGATGAGATTGTTCAGAAATTCTTTTGGTTTTGAAAGAAAATGTTTTGACGTTATAAGTACACATTTATAAGGTATCATATATAGCTCAAGTGGGAGATTGTTAGATTTATTAATTTGTCATGTGGGCTGAATTATATGTGTATAGATCGGATTTATTAGGGTTGTATTTGACGATTGGAGAAATATATATGGAAATTATAAAAGGGGTTATGATCCTCAATTCATATGCAACTTCTCATTCTTTGTGTCATCTCATCAACAAAAGAATGTAAGAGAAAGTATATTGAAGAGAAAGATTCAAAACCCACAATTAAGAACAATGATTGAAAAGAAAATCAAGAAGAAGGATTGAAACAATTAAATCGAAGAACAAGACAATTAAGATTATGAAGCAATAATCCAAAATCAAGATTAAGAACTTAAGAACCAAAAAAACCAATAATTAAAATTCAAGATCCAATATTAAAGAATTATTCTTAAAAAATTAAGGTGTGTTCCACATTATTAATTTTTTTGATGATTTAATATAGAGGATCTTGACAATAAAGTAATTAAGTTTTCAAGTTTTAAAATTTAAAATTTCATAAAGTTTCAACATGGAGAAGATGAAATGAATTCTGTATTTGTTTTAAGAAAAGATGATGTCTAAATATGACCCACGAATTATAACTTTCATTAGTGAATTAGAATTAATAAAAAAAAGTGTAAGTTTTACTATTCCACCAAATCATTCAATAAATGTCTCTAACACATTTATTTTACAGGCTAGTTTTATTTTAACATAAGTAAATCTGAAAATAATTAAAATAAATAATAATGAAGATATTTTTAATCAAAGAAACCCAATCATAAACTATTAAAATTTTGCATGGCTATTGTGGCTCATTGAACTCTTTAAAATTAACGAGTTGCTGCCCCTCAAATATCTAATTAACCTAGATTTAAATATATGATATATATCTAACACAATATAGATAGTGATGTATCAAATTCACATAACGAACTTCATATTTATAGAGAATAAGACATAATTAATTCATTTTTTTTGTTCATTATTATAATGTAATCGCGTGTGTTTACAATAGACCTAAAGAGTCTGAAATATCGTTTTCACAAATTGTATCTATCTAACTATTGATTTAACTATGCCTAACTTTTATTCGAGTGAAAACAACTAAAAGTAATTTTAATTATGGTCCTAAATATGTTACCTTTACATAAATAGTTAAAAATTGTAAAAACATACTATTTAGGATTTTAACTAATGTGTAAAAATGTTAGGGTTCACGAGTTCACCATAACTATCTCCTTAATTTCAATCACCAAATTTTGACAATAATCAATTATATATACCTAGTCAGGGAATTTATCTAAATTAATTGATTTAACCTTCTCGAGTTCAAATCAATCGTACTCAATTAAACCAATTAATTATATCTCAATGTGAATAAGGGTAAGCCATTCAATCATCAAAAAATTAAATTAAGGACTACAAAATTAGTAAAAGTGTATCTCTACCATCTACCCAAATTTTAATTTTTACTACGCATTTAAATAAATAACTCATCTCTCGACTTGTTAAAGTTTAAAAATCAATGAAATAATGATGAATTATTCCAAAGCACGAAGAATACAAAGTAAAAACAATACACAAACAATAATTGGAGATCAAAACTTATTAAAGAGTGTGTTTGAGCCACATTATTTTGGAAAAATGTATTCTAGAATAGTGAATTGATGGAAAATATGTGGTTGAAAATGAAGGAAAAGTTATTGATGTGATGAAAAATATTATTTTATTGAAGAATGTGTGGTTGAAAATGAGTAGAAGAATGATAATGAAAATTTAATGTATACCAAACGGGAGCTAAATAAAACTAAAGTTCAAAATTAGGTTACAATAATTTATTACAACTATTTGTTTAATTACATATCATAGGAGAAGAAAAACACAAGAATAATTTGGAGTAAATCACCAATCTAAAAGAGATTACGAGAAAATAATGATCGTCTTGCACCAATAATCCGCTTCCTTCAAGCCACGTTCTTGAAATTCTACTTTTTATTTATTTTTTTTTCTCTTGCATCTTCTCTTTTTTTCCTTCTAATTCTCTATTGAGTAAACCCTTGTTTTTGTTAAGATTTGAGGTTCCAACTTAAAATGTCAACCTTGTTAAGAGAACTAATCCAAACTCTTATAAGTTGGTCTATATTTTCATCTTTATCCGATGTGAAATTTTATCCCTTAACATGCACCCACAAAATGATGGCTCGTTTTTTAGAAAATCAATCTTGAAATCCGTGTACTCATATTTTGAGTCTTAATCGGATCGAATTGCTCGTTAGATCTTAATATATTCTAATACCATGTTAAAATTTAGGGTTCCATCTTAAAAATATCAATATTTTTAAGAGGAGTAAGCTAAATCTTTATAAATTGATTTATGTTTTCATCTTTATTTGATGTGAGATCTTATCCCTTAACAATTTTGACTTAGAATAGATCTTTATATGGTGTTCATATCACCTCAAAAAGTGTGCATTGAAAATTCCAAAACAATCCTTGAATTAAAACTTTAAACTATTGTCAAACCACAACCAATAGAGCCCAACATCCATGACCATGGTTAAACTGCAGCAAAATACATGAGGTCGGGGTTGGGCTACAGTTAGCAAGTTTAACCCTAGTAAGTTTCTTTCTTTTATGCTTTGGTCCGTACTTCAAATTCTTCGTACGATTTTTGTCCTTTTCAATCCAAATCTTCAATATAACTTCTAAAGGCTTCCATGTTGGTGCTTGAACCTTCATACTTATTCAAAATTGTTATTACGTAAGTTTTGGAAGTGTGCAAATCAATCCCAAACTTCGGAAAAGTTGAATTTTACTCACTGAACTTGTGACTTTCCATCTATTGCTCTCCTATTGCTTTTTATCACTCTGCAATTCCGTTAGTCTTCAATTTTTAAGAACCAATTCAAGTTAGGCCCAAAATCCTTGTGCTACCAAACTTATTATTATTTTTTTACTTATTCGATGCTTGAACAATGTATGTGCATAGTCTACCCAATCATCATAAGCTTTTGATATCACGACTCTCAATGATCAAGGTTTTTTTTCTCTCTCATGAGATGCACACCTCCAATTTGATATTCAATCTCTCATCCCAAGGTGTTTATTCTAAGATTGCTTTCACAACTCACTTGTTCATTTCCTTCTCATGTTTGGTTGGATTTACTTAATGAAAACACTAAATCTGTAATAATTATCCCAAGATTTGAGTGTCCCAATCTTCAAGCTTATGCTAGGAAAATCTCTCAGATTTTTCTCAGAGATTAAAAACATCAATGTCAAGCCCCTTCTTTTTACTATTTTTTCTCTCTATACTTTAGGGTAGGTAGCACCACTCAAACACCGAGATTTTATTTTTATCATTGCAGGCTGCTTCTTACTAAACTTCTACATCTTTCTTCCTGAACTAGTGATATGAGATGAGACCTCTAGCATATGGTTAATAACTAGGTTCCCCCTATTAGCCAAAACACACCACACAAATATTCAACATGTACGAAATCAACATCTATCTAAATCACTCCCAACATTTGCTCAACTACAGCCAAACTATTCTTCAATTGGTTAAGAATCGTGTTTTCAACTGTGATTTTGGTTTTAACAATCTAAGTCCAACAATTTTATCAACATAATCTTATTAATGTAACAAACCAAAAAATAATCATTATGTCTATTGTGCTCAAGAATTATCATAATCTCACGTGGATAAGTATAGTAATAAAATAACAAATGTGGAACCACCTAGTCACAATTCATGAATCATAAATAGTTACAAATAATTATCATAATTAGTCGTTGAGGCATCAAACTCACACACAAAAACACATAATAACAAAAGAATATTTTTGGATTTTTCATAGCGTTTTTTTTTTCATTATCTAGAAAAGTAAATAATACCACCCACAAACAAACATAGCAAAAATTACGAAATTACACCCTAAACTTTACATACACATTGTCCTCGATGCGAGCAAATAATACCACCCACAAACAAACATAGCTTACAATTACCACTTTACAAACTTCTTTCTTTACTCTTCGAATTTAAAATTGACCTTTATATCATATAGTGCTCCAACTAGTCCACCTATTCCTCTTTTCGGTTTGCCAATTTCTTGACCGATCCTCTCTTCTTCATCAATTTTAAAGTACCCCTCAAAGTCGGATGATTGATCGAAGGCAGAGTACATTATATTGCTTGTTCTTCTTGGACCTCAAGATTAGCTCATATTTTTCAACTTCAATTAAGGCTCGACTCATCTATAAAAGTATTCATCCAAAATCAAAAATCTGATCTTCCTCAATATTCAATACAGTGAAATCCACCAAAGATATGAGTTCTTCTGCTTTTATGAGCACAACTTCAACTACACCTCGTGGACGCTTGATGGATCCATTAGCAAGATGTAGAGACATGATAGTTGCTTTTACTCCTTTCAGCCAAAGTCTCCTATATATAGAAATGGGCATCAAGTTAATACTCACACCTAAATCACATAATACATTAAAAGTACAACATTTTCAAAGATTGTATTGTATTTTGAAACTCCTTAAATCTTTTAACTTTGAAGGTAGCTTGTTCAGCAGAAAAACTGCACTCTTTATGTAACGTCATTGTCTCCCAAGACACATGTCATAGTATAATTGACTATATAATAGCGTAGAGAAAAGGAAAAAATGTGTTAAGCAATAATTACATCAAATTTAAGCATATGTTACTAAATGTTTCAAGGCAACAACATTGCAAAAAAAAAAAATAATAATAATGTATTCAGAACCATATACATAATGTAAAAAATTCAAACAATTAGACATGAAATTCTTCACAAAAAAGTGTAATATGACCTTGTGAATGAGACCATCATCGATTAATGAGCTGCTTATTTTCTTAAGTAGTTCGTACAGTGCCTCAACTTCACTTACTGTGACTGCAAGACAATGTTTTCAATAAACCGCATTAGTTCCTTATCTAGGATCAAAATAAGAAGTGTAATGAATGAAAAAGCACAATGCAACCTAAGCAGAGTGAAAGTTGTTCACATGTTTTGGCTTAATCAATTAGCCAAAGCATATTTCAATGTGACAATTTCAAAATAAATACACAAATATCAATTACTTGACAAATTGATATGCTCAACCTTCCCCAATACAAGAAAACTGGTTGTTCATTGTTTGCGGCAATTAATTTAATGTTTAAATAACTAAATCATATATTATCACATTAATCTTTCCATCATGATTACCCAATTAAAAATGAAGAAGAAATTTTAATCCTCTTTTTAACACAGTAACATATAATTAAGAGGATCAAAATGTCAGCTGACTTTTTAACATTGGATGATGTGATAACTTTTGATCCTCTTAATCATATGTTAGTGGGAATGAAGTTAAATCACTTTTGGAGGCCTAAACCTACCGTTATCTCCAATATTTATATTCTTAGCCTTTAGATAACAACGAACGAATAGTACACCAAAATATTGTTGTAAATATTCAATACAATCATGCTAAGAGCAAGAATCAAATATATTAATTGATTGTCCGAAATTCATACCTGCGGAAGACATTGTTATGTATGAATATTACCAGCTAGATCTTCATTTCCTTGCTCCTCAAATAATCAGACGTGGGGCAAGCAAAACCCTATGGAGAGGAGAGGGGACCCAGTCATTATAAGGAAATTATAAAGTCGGCGAATTACCGACTCTAACTCTAATTAGGGTTTACATAATTCCGACCAACATACTTAAAATTACCACATTATAATAATAAAGTCTGTAAAGTGTACAACGGCCCAAGTGATCACTAACATATTGGGCCTAATCACAGTATCATTGCAAACCATACATCTAACCCGTAAAATTCGCAATCAAATGGAAGTCCACATAATAGAATTATTCTAACATTCTCCCACTTGGACAAACATTTGAGAACAAAACTTTTAACCTCCCGGTTTGACTACATAGGTGGCCACACAAGTATAGCTGCAATGATAACACCTTACACAATATGATTTGGTCTAACAAGAATGTTAACATCGAACATGGAAGTCATTACACCAATCAAACGATGTAAGACCACTCAACAGCTTCAAATGCCAATATCCTTATTGACATGGATCCCCATCCTCCAACCAATGTGGTATTATGCAGTATGAACTAGCACCAAACGTGATAAAAAAAACTATGCTAATTCAAATCGGTCTTCAAAATGAAGCCACATGTCTCTAAAAGAGACTCATCTTATGTCTTTAATTATCATATCTCAAGATCAAAATAATATCATAATAAAAGATATAAGTCAAATGCATGATCAAAATCATTTATGGATTGAGGAAAATATATTTTATTATTGAAAGGGGCTGTACCCGAAGAACATATGAATTGCCTACGTACCCCGTGAAGGGATCAAGCCAAAACGTAGTTCTCTCACATAAATAACTCTTACTAACTAAAAATATCAAAGGTTTCTATAATACCCATATTAACAACATGTGTCTTAAAAACTTTAGGAGCGAGTCTCTTAGTCAAAGGATCTGCAATCATTGCCTCTGTATTAATATACTCTATTTTCATCTACCCTTCATTGACTCTGTCTCTGACCATCAAATATTTGATATCAATATGTTTCAATCCACAAGAATTTTTATTTTTGAAAAGAACACTACTACGCTATTATCACAATAAATACCAATTGGTCTCGAGATGGAGTCAACAACTTTCAGCCTAGAAACAAAATTCCTTAACCAAACGGCTTGAATTATAGCTCCATAACATGCTACAAATTCAGACTGCATAGTAAAAGAGGCCACTAGAGTCTACTTAATACTTTTCCAAGAGATAGAACTACCAGCCAATATGAAAATCATCTGGACATCCAGCAAAATCAGAATTTGACCCGAGGTTGATTTCAAATCATCTGGACATCCAGCAAAATCAGAATTTGAGTAGTCTCCATCTCAATGTGATTTAAAGGCCGAACATGTAACTTTCAGTTTTATTTAAGTATCTCATAACTTTCTTAGCCGTTTTCCAATGCTCTTGCACTGGATTTGACTGAAACCTACTGAGAACACTGACTGCATAAGCCATATCCGATCTAGTGCAAACTTGAGCATACATCAAACTCCCCACAATACTAGCATATGGAATCATATTCATAGATTCTCTTTCTAACTCATTCTTTGGACAC
>CAIGRP010060368.1:0-13898 GCA_903798385.1 Fraxinus cuspidata | reverse complement strand
AATTAGCACAATAAATGTAGCATTGGCACTTCTTAAAAATCTTCCACACCGAAACAAATAGGTAAGGACATCCACAATGTCTGATCGCACCACTTCCCAACGACCCTTATAGAATAAGAAAGAGAATCCATCGGGTCCTGGGGCCTTATCGTCATTCATACTGAACACCACCTCTCTAATTTCATCTTCCCCAAATGGTCGCTCTAACCAATTAGCATCCTCCTCATTAATAGTAGCAAAGTCTAGCCCCTCCAACTATTGCCTCCAACCCAACTGTTCACGATAAAGAGTGATATAAAAGCTAACCATATGGGTCCTGATATCATGTGGATCCTCATAAGTGACTTCATTTACCTCCAACATAGTGATTAAATTGTTGCACCTATTGGAATTAGCTACCTTATGGAAAAATTGGGTGCATCTATCTCCCTCTTTCAACCACTTGACCCTATATTTTTTACGTCATGCAATCTCCTCCATCTCCACCAACCTCTCCAACTATTTCCTTAATTCTCCACGTCTCNCTCCACCAACCTCTCCAACTATTTCCTTAATTCTCCACGTCTCACCCTATCATCTCCTACAAGTCCTCAATTTTCCTCCAACCTATCCTACTCTTCTATATCTAAAATGCATTGATTTTTGTGAAAAGTAACATCTCCTACCACCTCCTCACTCCACCTCTTAAGATCCTTTTTCAGGGCCTTCAATTTCCGATCTAACACATAACTAGGAGACCTCCTGAAGTTATAGGATGCCCACCAATTCCGTACTCATTCCCCAAAACCTTCTACTTGAGGCGCACATCCTCTCAAAGCTAAAAGGTCTTCTTCCACTGCACCTTACATTCCCAGCTAACGAAATGAGGAAATGATCTGAATACAACCTCCCCGGTCTCCTCTGCGTGACCTCTGGATACTTAGCCTCCCACTCCCCACATACCAAAAACCGATCTATTCAGGATATGATAGGTTGGTCTCGGTTAGATGACCAAGTAAATTCTCTCACAATCCACTAACATGTTCTCCCAGATAAAATCTGAAAAGTCCATCGTAGCCCCTATTAATCTCCCCCCACTGGACCTTTCATTGGGAAATCGAACTACATTAAAATCTCCTCCAATACACGTTGGGAGGTTTCACCAATTCATCATCCCAGTCAATTCATCCCACAATCCACCTCTAATCTCATCTACATTAGGCCTATAAACTCCTATAAACATCCAACGGAAGTTATCTCCAATATTTCTAAACGAAAGCGTTAGAGAAAATAATCCTTCACTAACCTCCTCCATATCAAAAACTCTACTATCCCACATTACTAGCATTCCTCCTGAAACCCCCGAAGATCCTATAAACTGATACCCCACATGCTGTCACCCCCAAATGCTGCACACAACAGCCCTCAACAAGCACTTGACATTTAGACATAAGCCAATCATCACAAGACTTGCAGAATACAATCAATTTGCTCGTTTCAGTTGGAAGCTCCTCGCATAATACACTCGGTAAATAAAAGGGAGAACTAGTATATTGACATTGCATTAAACAATATATAATCGCGTGTTTGTTGAAATTCCAACAATATCAAAATAAATCATTTGAAAACAAAGTTAAATGAAGCAGCAGATGCAGCATATGGAGAATAATGCTCCCTTGATCATGAAAACATATTCACCAGATAGAAAGAAAAATATTTTTAGAACTCTTAAGATTTAGACGAAAACATGAACATGATAATAGATTCATGTGAACTAGTAATACATACAAGATGCAAGGGCAGCATCACATATTCAATATTCTACAGATAAAATAAGTGTATATTTGAGGATAGACAAGTTACCTGAAAAAGGTTGAGTCTGCTTCTGTAGCAACAGCCTTAGCTAAATATGACTTTCCTGTTCCAGGTGGGCCATACAAAAGGAATGCCCTCCATGGGCGCCTCTTGCCTACAAGCATGTGAAATAAGTAATCATATCATAAATCAAAACTGGGATATATAAATGAATTTATCCCATGTTTTCTTCTCCAAAACCATGATAAATAAGAGATGAGCTGATAAATTGGCACAAACAAGGTTGACATTTTATGCTTTCCCCGTCTTTCCTTTTCTTTTATCTTCTTTTTCTGGGTAGGGGATGGGGTGGGGGGGTAGGTTGTTGGCTAGGGAAGTCATCCACTACACTAAACTATCTACATGATGTTAGGAGCAATTCACTGCAGGGCGCCTAAAAGGGCAGGTTTGCTCAAATTCTTTTTATAAAATTGTGAGTGATATAATTGCAAATTCAATGCCTTATTATGAAAATGTATTTCGAACATCATTGAGAAGCTACTTCTGAACCCAGTTTCTCCCAAAAAATTTGCTCCCTAATCAGCAAGATTTTCCCCCTCTTAAGAGTATATTCTATTTTTTTTACACTTACTAAAACCTTTTTCAGAACTTTACCCGCGCAGATGAAGACAGATATCCTAAAAGAAGTAGAAGAACTAGATTGACTATGCAACCACATCCAAATAAAGTTTCTTCATAAGGTTTTCCCGTCCAAATACACTCATTCATATGCACCACAAGCTGAGAAATCCACCTCAGTTCCCTAAGCTCAAACTAATCAGTTGCGCTTTGCTTTTAATCATCAAAATGCAGGGAAACCCTTTGGTTTCTCATCCAGAGAGAATTAGCTAGCCATGAAACATTATAGAACTTGATATGGCATTTTTCTAGTAGTACTCGCAGAAGGGTACGGATCAGCAATCAAAGGTAAGATATAGAAGTCTTAATGAACCACCAAGGTACTAACTTGAACAAATCAGTATGCATCTACCAGTTTGGGCTTTAAGGGGCAGTGTACAAAAGGAAGAGAACCTCTGCTGTCTAGAATGCTAAAAATTATCTACAGAAGGAGCTCGTGCTACCTAACTGCTCTCATACATATCTTTTCCCCCTAATCGCATCTCACCCATGGAACACCATAACAGACTTAATGTCCAGGGTTATATAGCAAAATAGCTGGATTTCAGTAACAAATCATACTGGTGGGCCGCCTCAGCGAATATTGATATGGTAGCCATCGCTATAGTCAGTAGAACTAAAGGAAGCAGCCTCTGGCTGAATCTTAAAGCTCTAAATCGTCTAGTACTAGCTAAAAGAAAATGAGTGTCGATGCCTCTCATATCATTTCACCTTTGCATGGTTCAATGGATCTCAACCACGACATGGAATTTTTTGCTTGCAACTAAACTATTCACAAATTCTCCTGTGCAGTCTGAAATAGACGGTGTAGCGATAGAAAGCAGAAGAGCATAAACGTCTCAGAAATATTAAGTAAATGATAGGGAAGAGAAGGAAACACTTATTTCCCAGCACTTCTCGCCAATTGACACTCATCTATCGACACTGAAGTTATTTTTTTTTATCCCTCTCAATACTGTAGGTAGAGACGTGTTATTTTGCAGTGTGAAAAGAAAGGAGCATATTCTGTCAAAATTTGCTATCATCGGTTGGCTGGGAATGTGGAGACGGCAGGGGGGACTAGCTCAGACGTCTTGCACTCATGGTGGAATGCGTAGCGGTTGAAGCTGCCACTAAGATACTAATTTTGTTTTGGGCTGTTTCGGAACTCCTTACTCAGTCAAAAACCAGAAAACTTAGTCAGGAGGAGAACGCAGCCAGGTGGAGACAAATTTGCATTTTTTTTTTTTTCCAGTGTTCACATGGTAGAGAAGTGTAGAGTACAAGTGGGTATTGGTCTCTTATCAAAGCATGTGTAAGGGCCTCGGTTGATTATCCACTCTTAAAAATATTCCACCGTGTACCCAATGAAAATCTGGAGATTATTTGTAGTATCTTATGGAATATTTGGAATGAAAAAAAAAACAAAATTTCCATAGTGGGAAAAAAAGCCAAACCAAGGGGCTGAAACACACTGGCCGAAATGCCATGTGCACTGTCTGGTGGATAAGGAGAATTTGGGTGCACAGCGTGTGGGACTAGCTTGGCAAAAACCTCCGGCAGCTTCAAACTGAATGTTGATACAGTGCAGTCAGCTGATAGGCTTATTGGCACGGGGGCTATCATTCGGAGATGGGAATGGGGATGGGGCGGTTATTTCAACTAGTGCTAGGTGTCTCCATGGTGGCTTCAATCAGGAAATGGCCGAAGCTCAAGCACTTTGACTTAGGTTGAAATTTTCTCGAGATTGTGGACTCTCTATCAAGGAGGTCGAGACCGACTCTTTACAAGTAGTATGGGTCTTAGTTCTTGGCGGTAAATGCGGATATTCTCCAGGAAATTTTGTCTTTATTAGCTTTGTCAGATGCAGGTTAATGCAATCACATTCTCCATCCTCTCCCCATCAGGGTAAAATTTCACTTCATTTCATGGATGGAAAAAGAAGTAAAACAAGAATTTAACATTCATTTTGCAATACAATAAATAGATTGAGCCGAATTCCTCTTGCTAACACCGGATACCACAAAATAAAATAAACTTAAAATAAATTTTAGCTCTTAATTTCACCGTTAAACCTAGAGATAAGACAATTACAACTAGCATAATCACTATTCCTCCTCCTCCACTTCACTGCAATACTACTTGTTCAACTAATTTAAGTAGAATCCATATTACCACCAATCTCAACCATATAATAATCACCACCGATCTCAACCATAAATCCAACCTTTAATTGAATAACAACAAAATAATTAAAAACTTCAATTGCAAACACACACTACAGCACATGCACACAAATTATTAAGCAAATCCGTTGACCAAAACAAAGGGACCAAAACAAGTGAAATACCAGTGAAAAACTGGGGGAACTTGACAGGCAAAATCACAGCCTCCTGGAGCGCCTGCTTTGCACTTTCCAATCCCGCAACATCGTTCCACTTAACATTAGGCTTCTCCCTGATAATAGCTGAATTCAACCCAGACCTCAACTTCTCCTTATCTGCATCCTCCCCATCGTTCCCATCCTTGGGTTTAGTCTTGGGCCGAGTAGCCACAGCCGCATCCCCGTTAGACGCCGGCCCTGAGCCACCTTCATCCAGCACGACCCGGATCTCCTCCGCCCGGCGCAAATACTCCGTAAACTTCTGAGTGATCGCCTCCTTTATTTTTGGGTTCTTTTCATACTTCAAATGGGTCTCAAAATACTCCAAAGCGTTCATATACAAAGGATAGGCCTTGGCATAGTTCCCTTCATTGTCCTCCGACACCGCCTGCCGCACATAGTCAATTGCTCGCTCCTTGAAATTACTATACATGTTAAATCATAAAAATAAAAATATGCACACAATTTTTTATATATATCCGCGTAAAAAATTCTGGGTTTTGTTTAATTTCTTGAGATGTGGTGTGATAGATAGAGAATTTGGGTTGTTTTTCAATAAGAAATTCTGAGTTTTGATATTCTGATTTTGGAAGATTTTAAGGTTGAAGTTTGAATTGACTTATTGGGGATTATACGAGGGTGCCCGGAAAAACCCCTCATCCTCATGGCCAAAAGAAAAGTACAATGGTTTGGAAATGCTGTTCATGAAGATTTGGCCCCCGTTGGATAGGGATTAAAAATAGAATTTTAATAAATTTTGATAAAAGTTTATAAAATGTCCAGTGAAAAATTGCGAGACTTATGAAATATGTGATTGTTATTGATTATTTGATTTTAACTTAAATTAAATCCGATTTTAATAAATACCAAACGGGGGCTTGGTCCGGTGTTTATAGACAAGGTAAATGAGGGGAGTATATTCTAAAAATATGTAGTGAAGGTTGGTAAAGTTGATTTGAGACTGAACTTTGAGGTTTGTCCGGATAGTATTTTCTAAAGTTAATGGTATAGTTTTCTTTATTGATTTCCAGTGGCTTATTTACAGTTAAGTAGTGGGGTCAGTTGTCCTTACACTAAATTTCAAATCCAAAATTTTGCGTAAAATTTTCAAAAAGTTTCTTATAGTTTTCAATTTTGCCCCGACGATTGAAATTTTGTAGAATTTGTCCCACAACTCTACAATCCTAACACCACCCCTATCAATTTGGATAGGATTTTTCCTTATTTTCAAGCCATTGTTTGATAGAAAGAGATTAATATTTTAACGTTATTTTAGTCGGTAATATTTATTCACGTGAGATATTCTTTCAATTGTTGAAGCCTAAACTCTAGATATTCTTCGAAATCGAGACTTTTTTACGAGACACGTTCTTTCAATAAAAAAGTTGAATCTTAATTTTTTTAGATTGAAATTCAAAATACTTTTCTTTGTTGTAAGATGATCTATATTTATATGCAAATTTAAGGGAATTTTAAACACTTTATGAGTTAACATTCTTCATTATTATGTTGAAAGTCACGAGTCTCATTTTAAAAGCTTCTGAATGTTTGTGCCTTTTGTGACATTTTTTTAAATTCATTATTTGCAGACAAAATGCATTACTTTATCGAAGTTCGTATTGAGATTTTTGTTAATGTCCGAAGCCATTCGAGTTCTAAAAAAAATTGAAAAATATATAAAATCTTGTAACCCGTATGGATTGGAAGCCTAGAAATACTTTCTAAAGGGAATTGCTATTTATATACCGAGGTTAACATCTCGGTGTACACCCTCCTCACAATGGGGGTGTAAATGTAAAAGTTCATTTTATCTTGAGTATGTTTAATGTAGATTTTTTCTATTTTTTTATTTTTAAATAGGTTTTATGAAGAATGACTTTTTTAGATAATGTATGGATCAAAAGTCAAGAAAAGTTATAAATTCACGTGCAAGTGACTGAAAATAAGTTCGAAAAAAATGAGTTTTAAATAAATTTTACCAAACAAGGATGTTATCTTGCTTCTCTTATAATTTATCGCCTTATTTTTCTTTTGTTTTACTATAAATTTAATTAATTGGAATTTATCTAAAAATACTATTTTGTTATCTTTAAAAGTTGATCGTGGCCGTGACCACATCTTCAGGAACTAAAAGATAAATCAATTATATCACCATCTTGACGTGGTAAATAAATTTCAACATGTCATGAATAAATCTCACCGTCTTAACGTGGCAAATAGCATGTTATCAACTCTTAAAATCCAACGACTATCGAGAACGTTCCCTCATAACTATAATTTAGCACCTATTTAACAATCATTGTCTAAAAATTCTTTTTTCTACTTATTTATTTTCAACCACATATTCACATAATAAAATATTTTGAAATAAGTCCAAAATTTTTCCTATTTTTTAATCACACATTCTCCAAAAATTCACTAAACAAAACTTCATTTTTACCGGATAATAGCCATCAAACATGCTTCACACTAAGCATTATTGCTAAACTCAGTGCTACATCAAAACAAGCCAAGCCCCCTGAGGCATAGCTTAGTGGTGCAAGAACATGAGTGGGGTAGTCTCTGTTGAGCGGACAGCCGCAGTGTGAGGGTTCGATTCCTACCTCTTACAAGGTGTGGAATTGGACTCTCTGTGGATACCAGTATGGCAACTCTGCATTCTAGTCTGCTGAGGCACATCCCGTGATTTACCTTATCCACAATGCTTAAGGGACGGAGCGGTGGTGGACCCTCAGGGTTAGGGTTCAACCTTTTTTTTGTTCAAAACAAGCCAACATATTACTGTACTTGAAGCTATTTCCAAGGCCATGTAAATGTGGTACATATGAGGTCATATCTTATACAACGCAGCAAGACATTTTAGGTAGAGAAAACTCTCCACAATTCGATACAACACATTTGTTTGACTTGGCAAATGAACACTTCACCATCGACTTTTGTAAAGGAAACCCACCACGTAGAGTAGATGTATCGAAAAATCGAAGATTTGAGTATTTGGTCGCCTGTCCGATTCATTATTTGAAATTTTAATGGTTCAAAAAGTTTTTTTTTTTTAATGTGGAAAAAAAAAGGAATTTCCTTTTTGAAATTACTTGTGATATTATTTTATTGAAAAATACGTGATTGATAAGAAATGAGAAAAAATGAATTATAATTTTAGTGGCCAAACATGGACTTGATAAGACAATTGCACTGACTCTATTAGAATGTCCGATCCTCTTCCGAGAATTTAAACGTTGAACAAGACAATTGCACCAAATTTGGTTGGGAGGTTCTACCATGTTCATACAAATACTACAACGCCATTTGTCCTGAGCATTTTGCAATTACATAATCCATTAAGACCTCAAATTTCATCATCATCAAGTGCTGGAGTTATAATAACTACGTTCCACTAAGTAAATGAACAATCTTTAAAAGGATGTACTTCTAACCGCGCCATTAAGGTGGATCAAGTTTTTACCTTTCAATAATGTTCTTTCCAATGGTTATAACATCCGACTCGAGAAAGAAAAACAAAGTTCTCTCGAGTCATATAATAGGAGAATCAATTATCCATCCTCACACTTCTTACATCGGGATGATGGAGTCCTCAACTTCCCATTTGTATGCGGTAAAGGTAGGGCCGGACAAAATTCGATTCTTCTTAAATTAAATATTTGATTGGATATCAGTATAAAAAAACCGACGAAATTGATTTGATTTTCCATTCTATGCCAAGAATGAAGAATCAAATCTTTCTAACTTTTTTTTTTTAAATTTTTTTGGTTAAATAAGCTAAATTATTTTATATCATTTTTCTATTTTCAGCCCAAACCCAACTTTGTAATTCAAATTTCAAAGAATCAAAATTGAGTGATTTAAGTTTTTCTTAATCATTCTGTTGTTTTTCAAATTAATTGTTATTTGTATTTAAATTGCAGCTGAGGCTCCAAACTTTTCAAATAGTGACAGACTTTCCTATAATCTTTCAATCATTGCAGCTATTACCACAAACCTTTCAAATCATAACATTTGAGGCTTCAATGGATGGTTTCCATCCAATCTGTCATTAGTTAACCCAAAAAATTTAATTATGACCACATCTTAATCAACTTTAGAAGGGCAAAAATAGTAATTTAATACTTTTCGCATAAAATAATTAAAAACTTAAATCAAAATACTTTTTTTTTGTTTTTTATTTATGATTTTAATTATTTTATGAGGAAAATATTAAATTATTGTGTTGCCCTTTTAAAATTGATTAAAATATAGTCAAAATTAATTTTTTGGGTCAACTAATGACAAATTGGGTGGAAACCGTCCGTTAGGGCCTCATCTGTTATGATTTGAAAGGTTTGGGTGATAGTTGCAACAATTGAAAGGTTACGGAAAAGTCTGTCATTGTTTGAAAAGTTTGGGGCCTCAGATGCAATAATTCCTAAAAATAAAATAAAACCTGCATAATACCTTCGATTTGTTTACTCTACAGTGTCGTCGACAGCTATCTGTAAATGGGGAAGCACGGGAAAAAGCAAAGTCATCGCCATAACCGCCAAGCAAGAACAGCCTCGTACTATCTTGAACAACAAGAGGAAGGAAGACAAGATTACCCATTAGGCCCACAAATTTCCTCTACTCCAGACAAAGGCGGAGCCAGAAAAATATGTTAGGTTGAGCAGATATTTAATTTTTTTAATGAACTTATACCATAAAAGATGCTTTATACCGCACTAAATTTAATTAAAAGGTTAAGCCCCTGTTTGACACACATTCTTTAAAAATACATTCTTTCAAAACTCATTTTCAACCACATATTTTTTAATAAAATAATATTTTATATAACATCAATAACTTTTTCTTACTTTTTAACCACATATTTCATATCATATTACTATATCAAGCACACCCTAAATTCATGACACTCATAATAATGTGGGTCAGAATATATTTTTGGACACTCATAACAAAGTTCTAACAAATATGTTTTTAACTAATAAAATTAAATATATAGCATATTACTTATTTTGATAATAACATCTATTTCATAGTCGAAATAAATTAATTTTTAACTCACAAATATAAATAAGTAATACATGAAAAATACATTAGAAAAAATTTAATTACTTTTAAGTTTAGTCAAACACGTGACATTTCATACTATTTAAATAAGTCATTTATCTTTAATCAATAAAAAATATTTGTTATATAATAAACCAATTTGATTATAAGTGAACTCATTAAACTTAGTTATATATATTTATGTGTGAAATAAAAATTCTAATTTGATAACGAATTATTTGTGTATCATGAATATAGATAAAATAAATATGTAATTATTGTAGAGTCTTAAATAAACTAAATTTGAATAATTGAACATTGTGTTTGGGTTGTGAATGAAGTTAGTTGGACTAAAATTAATTTTTGGGTTCGGTTAAATTTTTATTCTTTTTTAATTTTCACCATGAATTTGGGCTAAGTTTTCCATTTTTTACAAGTCAAATTAATCCTGCCCAGCCCCTCTCTCCATCCGCCTCTGGCTCCCACCCTATCATATTCCAATAAAAAATACCAAGAAAATGAAATCTTGGAAAAAGAAACAAATTTTGATAAAAAGCCATCAATAAACCATGATCTCCCATCAAAATTCTCGTTGTATCAACAATCCGTATAGGTGAGAAGACCCCTTTCCCAAGGACTCCCAATAGCAAGATTTATTTTTGATTCTTTCACGATACTATATTACACCTTCCATAAATGCGATAAAGCTTAACAGTATAACGTGGTAATTTTTTGGTGTTTGTTTAACAAAGTGTTGTAATTGGGAAATCCGTGTAAGAAGAATTAGATGAAGTTGTATGGTAATTCGAGGTTACCAGACCTCCACTATTACTCTTTAATTGGATAAAACTTCCATGCATAGCTATAAACGGCCTATTCGGCCGAAAAATCGGTGACCCGAGTCGAGTAGATTAATTTAATAAGAATACACATGACTCGGTCGAGAATCAGTTTTGATCAAGTTAACCGGCAGTTTTGACTGAATTAACCCAATCGATTTATCGATTTTCAAAATTGTCTTTTAAATTTTTGGGGGTTCAATTTGGACCTCTAAGTAAACAATTAGTTCCTCACAATTGGAGTTGTAGAGTACTTTAATACTTTTTATGTGCAATAAGTTATATTTATTCAATGAATCATATATATATTAAAAGTATTTTTATAAAAATTTTAGTTATACCTTTTACTTTATTTTATAGACCTAAATAATTAGTGAAAAATAATTTTAAAACATATATAAATTTGCCTAAAAATTTTTTTATACTTTAATTTTTTTATCTATTAAAAATATAATTTTAATCCCAACCAAATACCCACTATTAAGTTTATGCAATAGAAGGTTTGTTTGCCTGTAAACACAAAAAAAAAATGACACAAGTTGTTATACTATATTGTGATGATTTGTAGCTTTGATTTGGATGCCTTTCCGCGACAATCTTTTGTTTCCGTGAGATAGTGAGGAAGTTAGGCTTCCGATTTTATGTGGTCATCGATTCACTTTGTCAAATTACATTGTCCAACCTATTAATTCTTTAACTCATGTAGTTGTCTGTTTTAGGCACGACACGTTCCTTAACGTGTGTGGTTGAAGGTTGAATGACATCATTTGACTAAAAAAAATTTCAACCAAGTAATTAAAGTAATAGCCTTGGAAGTGGAGGAAAATACGTCTCCCTGGAATTGATAAGCTATGGTATGACTATTGATTTCTCAGCATTGGAGTCTTAATCGATCATATATCTTGGATCCGCTGCCTCCCTAGAGCCATCTAACAGTACTGTCTTTCCCTAGCCTTTCATGTAAAAAATTCATTGGTTAAGACCATTGTAGGATGTTGTTTTTATTGTTTGTTGTTGGTAATGTGGACGGTACGGCTGTCATTAATATTTAGGTGGTTTGAATGTTTGTATGGATCTAGCAATGACATCAAGAAAGTCGCGCAACAGGATTTAGCTCTTCTAGCTGACCCAAATTCTTTATCGTTTTCAACCCGTTTTCTGTTTTCGATTTTTCAAAACATTGAAAACGCGTTCTCTTTCCTATTTTTAAAAATGCGTTTCTGAAAATGAAAAATAAAAAACTAAAAACTAAAAACAACCAAATCCACGTTTTGAACAATTTGAAGCCAAAATCACAGTTCATTTCAAAAACACGGGAAACGTCATTTTCTATCTGTCTGTTTGTCTCTCTCTTTCTCGTCTTTATCCCGTAAGCTAGGACTCACACTGGAGATCAAACCCACAATCCAACGCTTCGACTGGTTTTCCGTTTCCGATCTCAGTACCCATAATCCAAAGGTTCAATTGGTGTTCCATTTTCGATTTCAGGTACCCATAATCCATTTCTTTGCTTGCTATTCTATATCTAGTTTTCTTCAATCTGGTTTCCATATGCTATTTTCATTTCTTGGGTGTAAAATAATTTGATTCATGATGTGAATGTTGAATTTTTGAGGCGGCTTGGATAATTTTTTTTTTGGGGAGGGGAGGAGGAGTTGAATTCGCAGGGGGAAGGGTAGATGGAGGTGGAGGCGAAATTTCTGGCAATAGATCTGGGGTTGTATTGTTTAAGTGCAGAGGGTGTATAGTTGCTAATCATATAATTGTTGTTTATTGATAATTTTGACTGTTCGACTAGGATTGCTGGCACTATCTTCGTATTCTTTGGTTTTTACTTTTTCTGGACAAGAAATATCTCGTGTAGCTAATGTACTTTGACATCTTCAATACAATAACTGCTTGGTTTACTGATCTTGTGATTGTTCTTGTGGTGCTTAACATTGTCTTGTGCTCCTTACAATGGGAAGTTTTCGAATAAAGCATATTCATAAGTTTAGAATTTGGATGCTATTTTGGACTGTGCAAGAGTTTTAGATTGTTTAAGCTTGACTTTTATATTCTATTATAAACCAGAAGTATATTTAACTATACGAATTGCCAATTCACGTGCCTTTTCTGAATCAGACACGGCATTTGTAGGTTTGAACAACAAAAGATTCATGCGGCATTGAGATTCTTGTCATAAATCATAATCTCTCTCTCAAAATAACATCATATTACTACCATATGATTGTGCATCGTCCAAGGCATTTTACAGTCATGGCCAATGAAAACTGCATTTCACAATCCAAATACACAGATCAAAAGGCCATTACTGATGTCTAAATCATGGTATTAAAACCTTGACATTGTCATTGATCATCTATTGTCCTGAAAATAGAGCTCCACTATAGCAAGCAGTCCAGCCTTTCAGGCTTCATGGCAGACAAATTTACCTGCATGAGTTAAGACAATTTTACCATTTCAACTTTCATATAGAATAATCATATTCTTATATATCTCCCTCCGCCTTTTTAAGTTTCATTCTGCTAGCTATCCCAAGCTATCAAAATATTGTAGCTTGCAAGATCTTTGAGAACTGTCGTTCCGGATCAACCATGTTGGTTCTCTATACCATGAGAGGAATTAACCAGCTCATCCTGCTCTCACTAGATATTTTCATGGGCTGGTTTCAGGTTTTAGTATGAGCTTTAAGACATGATTCAGACTCCTAAGGCTAATCAGTGTCATAAAGTCAATAAAAAGGTGAATATGTGCCAAGACTAAATATAATTTACACATACATAATCATATTGATATAGTTCATCCCTCCTCCTTTCCTTGACTGGCAGTGCCTGAAAAGTCGCAAATATTTGTGCAAGGAAGTCATATACTGCTCCTCCTAAAACGCCACTGGCTATTCTAACTGGAGGCCAAATATTTAAGTTGACAGCAGTACATAGGCAAATTAAAAACTTGAAAGCCGGCCCAAATTGTTTTGTTCTCAAATAATAAGAAACAAGAAGATGTCAGTTCGATGAATGTATAAATATCACAAGCAAGTGTAAGTTGGAATGCTCCAAGACATACTTCCAAGTGTAAGTTGGAATGTATAAACATCTTTTGTATATAAATAATTCAATTAAATTTTTTAGGTTGAATCTTGTTGTTAATTCTCTAGTATCTTGTTGTTTTATTGTGTGATG
>CAIGRP010060367.1:0-29146 GCA_903798385.1 Fraxinus cuspidata | reverse complement strand
GAGATTTCTTGGTTGTTCTCAATTTGGATTTCTCGCGTTTTCTTCTTACGGGTTTCCATCGCCTTCCCTTCTCCAGAATTGGGGGATATTATTTGATTTTGGGGATTTTGCATTTTGGGCCGGGTCAACATCCTGGGTCGGGTCGCCACGTCACAGTGTAAACGGCCGGTTATTGGAGCACGTACGTATAGTGCGGTTGTTATACCTAGTGTGAGCAGTGTCCTAATCCGGTGTGTTACTTGGCCCCAAGTTGATTAAATTTTAAGTTAAAATTAATAATTGATTTAATTATAAATTTGAATCATGCTACACTAAGTAAAATCTAATTTGAAAATATTAATCGACAATTTACCATTGACAACATCATATTCATTCATTTTTAAAATTATTTTTTCAATTAATGGTCCAAATTTCAACAACGTCAACATTGTCAATCATTATTGTCAAGTATGATTGTACAAATAATATAATTGTAAAAATTTTTCAACAATTCTACTTGTACAAACACATTTGGCATAAAATGTTGACAAACGCCACATGACGAAATTTGACATACAAATTTGTTTGTACGAGGTCGCCTGTGACGTTTGTCAATCTTTTATGTCAAATTTATTTGTACAAGTAGCACAACTCAAAATTTTTATAAGATTTCAATTTTTAAATCACATATTTTATTAAAATTTATTAAAAATAATTTTAATTTTATAAAAATTATCTAGTATGGGCCGCCATGTGGCGTTTGTCAACATTTTAAGTCAAATTTGTTTGTACAAGTAGCACAACTCAAAATTTTTATAAGATTTCAATTTTTAAATCACATATTTTATTAAAATTTATTAAAAATAATTTTAATTTTATAAAAATTATCTAGTATAAAATCTAATTTAAAAAATAGCTCAAAGAAGGGCTTACTGTCTTAGAAAGAAAAGTCATGCAAAATATCAAGCAGCAAAACAAGGCTGTACGTTATTATATAGCTGCCTATTACAGCCTGCGATATCAGGGAGCTGTACGTGCTGCCTTAAACAAGGTTACTACTGCCTTGTACAACTAAATAATTTTTTAAAAATGTTTTGCAGATTATTATTATTATTATGATTTTATTTTTTTTTAGGTTCGGTTCGACTCGTTATGGGCAAAAATGGTAATGAGCCACATGGGTTGGATCGGGCTCGAGTTGACATCTTAAATGGAGCTCGGCCAGAGTCTCGACTCAGACTTTTCTCGGATCGAGTCACAGACCGTTCAAGTAGACGAGGCAAATTGACACCCCTAAATACTGGTACGTAGCAATCTAGAATGAGAATAAACAAATATGAATATAATTTTTGACGATTGATTGTAGGCCATGCAAACTATAAGCAATAAACAATGAATTATTGTATAATAATAAAATTGTCGAGCACCATATTGAATTAATTTTGTTATGTGGCACGAGAATAATGGTGAAAATGCGAAAATTTATATAAATCTTATATATTTTTTCAAAATTTAAATAAAAATATAATTCTCAAAATCATAAATATCACAAATCCATAATGTTTTGTTTGTAAAAGAAAAATCTCTGTTTGTGGGCTGACTTTGAGCGGGGATAAGTTTTTTTCAAGACTTATTTTAAGTTTAAATAATGTTTTAACATTTTTTTGAACCGGACTTCAAAGCATAAATATATCATTTGTCGAATAGAAAGGTATGGCCATTTTTTTAGGCGCTCAGAGTTGACCATCTTTTTGCCTGTCTAGACGTGACATGGGACCTAAACAGAACCTATGCGAACATTTTAAAACATTAGTGACAATTAGTTAATTCTTACTAATTAGTGACGTTTCGATCTTAATGAATCCTCACCATTGATAATTCAAAAATGTTCTTGTTTTTATCTCTAAGTTTGTATATTTCTATTTTAAGAAATTGGAATATTCATTGTATTTTCGAAAAAAATAAAATTTCTGTATTAATGAAATTTCATCGTAATCTAAATTGATAATGATCACAACTAATGATGAATAAATTTATTCAAATTTGAAATGTTAATAATTCAAATCACTCTACGCATATCCGTTAGTTCCCTTGAATTTTTGGAAAACATTAATGTAGACCTCTTAAATATATGGTCCCCTATTTTCGTCCTCTAAACGTAAATACTTGATTGACCTTCGAATAAGTTCGTGATAATCACTCTACTTGCTTAGTTAGAGCATCTTCAAGAGTCTATTTGTTGTTAAAGAACATCTAGGTCATAATTGAAAGCATTTTAAATTTAAAGAGTAAGATTACGTTTGGTTTGTGTTTTAGTTTTGAATTTTGAATTAAGTTTCAAATTTGAGTTTTAAGGGTATGTTTTAAGATTGCAGAAAATGCATTTATTTTATCATTCAAAGAAACTGTTTCTCAAAATAAAAAACGAAAAAACGTTTGGCTTGGAATTTTTAATAATTTTCATACGATATTTTTATTCAATAAATTTGATTATCCAGTAAACTAGAATTATTTTATGATATTATATTATCAAGTAATATTTTACACTTTATAGTTATTGAACCTTACGATATTTCTTTTGTTACAAAAATAATATACTAACTTGGCAAAAAATAGAAATAATGACGTGAACCTAGAATAGTAGAACCCAATTTCATGACATGCCACCACCTTTTGAGGTATTATGGTTGTCTCCATCTTCGCAACCTCTAATATGTGCCCTAAAATTGAGTTCTACTATTTTTATTAAGAAATTTTGAGTTGAAATAGAGTTGAGATTTTGGGGCTATACATTACTGAGACGCACCTGGAAGGAAGAGGTAAGGTGCGGTGGCGTGGCGTGATGGAGCTGGGGGGTTGTGGTGACCACGACGAAGGCATGGAAAGGGATAAGAGGAGGGTGTAGTGGTGGTGGAAAAGGGTTGCGTAGGGGTGGTGTGGGGTGTTAGTGGAAGGGGATTGTGCATGGGTGGAATTTGTGGGAGAATGTGACTTTTTTCTTTTATTATTTATTTTTTTTGGGTGGTTTTGATTTACCATTAGGGGGTGTTTGAGCCCCATTATTTTTTATGAGTATATTTTGGAATGGTAGATTGATCGAGAATGTGTAGTTAAAAAGGAATGAAAGTTTTTGATTTGCGTGTAATATTATTTTAATGAAAAATGTGTGTTTGAAAAAAAAGAGTAAAAAAAATGCATTTTGGGAAAAATGAGAATCAAACATCTCCTTAGAAGGATGAATATCATCATAATAATACCATTTATCATTATAATGATAAAAAGTGGTGATGTGACAACTTATATCCTTCACATTTCTCTTTCCCTAGAGACCATATCTCTCCACATAAAAATTGAACTGTCTTTTTTCATTATTCCACTTAAATTGTCATATCATCACTATTCTATCATTATAATGATAAATAATATTTCTCTTTTATGTATTTTGAATTGAATGTTATAAATTTAACTCTTCTTTGGGCTCCATTAAAAAAAAAAAATCTCTTTTTTATTTTTTAAATCCACATTCTTTAATAATATTATAAGTAAATTCGAAACTTTTTCTTTTTTCTTAATCACACATTTTCCATAAAATTACTATTTTAAAACACATTTTTCCTCATTATCTATTTTTAGTGGAATCCAAACAGGGCCTTATGAGAAGGGTCGTGAATATGCATTGGAGAAAATAATGGCAAATTCAAGAAATAATTTCAAAAGCTTTTAAGCCAGTTTAAATTTACAAATCACCCTGTTTGATGCACATTATTCCCCCAAGAATGCATTTTGATAGTGATTTGATGGAAAATACATGATTAAAAAATAAGGAAATTTTTTAGATTCGTGTGTAATATTATTTTATTGAAAATGTATGGTAAAAAATAAGAGAGAAAAATGTATCTTTAGAAAAATGAGTATCAAATATGGTGCAAATTAAACCTATGTTTGAAAATCATTATTTAAAAATTATTTTTTCTATATATTCATTTTCAAATTTCAACCACACATTCACACTTACTCGTAAATTTAATTTTTTTCCTACTTTTTAACTACACATTCTCCTAAGAATCACTATTTAATGTATATTTTTTCCTAGTGACGATTGTCAAATAAGAGCTAAATAATTTTACGATTAGTTCATTAAATAAAATTTACTAAAATAAAAGTAAATATGAATGAGCTCCACGTGGCATCATAAGTGCCAGTTGCATGGAAAATCCATGCAAAAGTGTGTCATTCTATCTGTACCCAGCTTCGTTGACTCTACAAGAAATGCGAATTTTTTTTTTTAAAACAATATTTTATATTTTCCCTTCTTCTCTCTCTCTCTAGATTTTCTCTGTCTGGAACTCAGTGTGGGCCCAAACCCCTCTACTTTGCTGGCTTCGAGCTCTCAATTCTTTGTTTTTTTAAATTGAAGTTGGCTCAATCAAACACATCATATAATTGATAATTCCTTTTCAGCCCTGTTTTCTTCCCCCTTTTATGCCTTTTTTTCCCCATCTTTTATCACCTCATATCATCATACTCATACCCTTCAATCCTTTTTTTGATTTGATGGATCCACAGATCTAAACTACTTTCACTTTCAGATCTTGTGCTCTAAAGGTAACATCTTTTATGTGGTTTCTTGCTATTTTATCTTGGAAGATTGTACCGTTGAATTACTTGACTGGAGAGTTTTGGGATTTTGAGAAATTGGGTTTTGTTTATTTGTTTTTCTTTTTTTCTTTTTAGGAATTGGATTTTCTGGAATCTGAACTGGCTGAGCAAACAATTCTATGAAGCAAATGTAAATTTTGACTACTCTTTCAATTTTTCAAAGCCTCCTGCCCCATTTCTTGGCGTTGAACTTTGAATGAACTTAATATTTTAATCAGAGATCTATTTTACATTTAAATACTTTGATTCTTGGTAGCATGTAACAGTGCCGAGCTGAATTAAACATAAACTTGGTATCTTTATATATTTTTTTCTATGGATTGATATGTTGAGTTGTTTTGTTCAAGTTCTAATTTTGCTTGTTTTATGTTTGTTGTTTTTCCTCACCTAGACTTGTACTGTGTATAGTTTCTCTTTCTCGAGGAGGAATTGATAATTGATAAGTGGTTGCACAATTGAGTCTGAGTTACTTCGAGTCCTCGTTAGATGTGCATAATTTGGAGGGTGCTTGGGATGAGATGAGGCATGTTATCGGGGTTAATGAACTTTTTGAGGGCCTGCTTTTGGCCGAAGGCAGGTCGATTTGCTCCTACGGGTTCTGATGCTGGTGGGCGTCAAGATGGGCTTCTGTGGTACAAGGATACAGGACAACATTTTAATGGAGAATTTTCTATGGCTGTAGTTCAAGCTAATAATTTACTTGAGGATCAGAGCCAACTTGAATCTGGTTGTTTGAGCTTGCACGATTCCGGGCCGTATGGTACTTTTGTGGGAATTTATGATGGACATGGTGGCCCAGAGACTTCTCGGTTCATTAATGAACACCTCTTTCGACACCTCAAGAGTAAGTCTATCACGTTCTTTAGGACTTAGTCTTGCTGTTAACTTCAATGTCTTTTTGGTTCTATCAAAGAAAAAGGACTTTAGAATAGAGCATCTGATGTATCATGTATATTCTCCTATTACTGTTGCTTACACTAGTCAAGTAAAACTGTAAAAAGTGTATCAGTTGCAAATTTTGAGCACCTAATTTCACGATGTCCTTGGTAATGTTTAGTTCTAAATGTGACAGCCAAATAATAACAGCATAGATGACGGGGAATAATAATCCCTCGTTATATTTCACTTGGTTGTGTAAATTAACTTTTTACTGGTCAACCGATTGTGTAGCATTTGCAGCAGAGCACCAGTCTGTGTCAGTGGAGGTAATACGGAAGGCATTTCAAGCTACAGAAGATGATTTTTTCTCACTTGTCAGCAGGCAATGGCCTTTGAATCCACAGATAGCAGCAGTTGGTTCATGCTGCCTTGTCGGAGTTATCTGCAATGGAACACTCTATATTGCCAATCTTGGTGATTCCCGTGCTGTTTTAGGGAGACTTGTTAAGGCAACAGGGGAAGTACTATCCATTCAGCTCTCTTCAGAGCATAATGCGAGTATTGAATCCGTGAGACAGGAACTGAAATCTATGCACCCTGATGACTCACAAATTGTTGTTCTAAAGCATAATGTGTGGCGTGTGAAGGGCCTTATACAGGTTAGTTGTCTTTCTTTCTGGTAGTTATTGCCACAGTAAATTCTCTGCTGATCTGTCATCTTTGGCCTGTGTAATCCTGCAAAATTGCCTCATCAATTGCAGCATGATAATTTCTATATAGACAGAGACAGTGCCTCAGGCTGAGAGCTGGAAAAAAAAATTCGACTGGAAGTAATGTCAGTTAAATTGAGGGTTTATGTTGATCTTGCTATTGTGCAATCATTGATCCTCAACCTCGTTGAATTGTAGCAGAAAAATTGAAGCTTTTCATATTTCTACTTGGCTCACTTGTACCTAGAAATTATTGATCCAATAACACTTTTCATATGTGCAATTTAGCTATTGAATAATGTTCTATACTATTTTGTTATGAGATCACATTAAAATATGATCTGCATTATGACTAGCCTATGTTGGCTCCCAGATTTCAAGATCCATCGGTGATGTTTATTTGAAAAGGACTGAATTCAACAGGGAGCCATTATATTCGAAGTTTCGACTTCGTAAACCTTTCAAAAGGCCAATTTTGAGCTCGGAACCATCAATTTCCGTACACCAATTGTTACCTCACGATCAGTTTATAATATTCGCATCAGATGGCCTTTGGGAGCACCTTACCAATCAAGATGCAGTCAATATAGTTCAAAATCATCCACACATTGTAAGATATTCAATGTTTTAAATTTTAGCGCTTATCTAATTTGAAGCGTAGCATGCTGCATCCTAAAGGTTATTATCATGTTAAGATTAGTGAAGGGCCTGCAGACTCGGAAGTAAATTTGAAGCCACCATGTCCTATTCTCATGGCTGTTTTCTTACCATGTTTTGTTTCCCCTCCAAGCAGATGATATAGAGCATGTTTGGCAAAAAAAAGTTGTTATCTTATTAGCAGACGATCCACGAATTGTGTGAACCAAAATCCATGCAACTGTTATAAGCCAGATAAGTGGGAATTCGCTTATAAGCTGGCGTACAGGTTTTGGTTCATACAACTTGTGGGTCCCAGCTTATAAGATGGCAATTTTTTTTGGCCAAGCATGCATACACCTTGAAGAAAGAAAATGGGAAAAGTTCTTAAATTCTGTGTGCGTTACTTATGCAGGGAAGTGCTAGGAGATTAGTGAAAGCAGCATTGAAAGAGGCAGCAAAGAAAAGAGAAATGAGGTACTCGGACTTGAAGAAGATTGAGCGTGGAGTTCGTCGGCATTTCCACGATGACATCACCATTATTGTAGTTTTTCTCGACTCAAATCTTGTGAGTCGGGCTAGTTCTGTTAGGACTCCCAACATATCCGTCAAAGGGGGTGGCATCACTCTGCGTCCTAACACCCTTGCGCCTGGCACTTCTTGATGTTTCTGTTTCTAATCTTATTACCTGTTGTACTATTCTCATGTGAATACAGAAGCTTCTTGGAACACGAGCAGCCCCAAAAATTCTTTATTGTATACTGTAACTTTTAACTGGATACTAATACTTGGTATAGCCCGAGAGAGACTGGAGAGAATTTTAATGCGACAATCAGTATAGATATGTTGGCTTGTTTTCCCATGTTTTTGCCCCTTATTTTGGTCAATTTTACTTTTGTAAAATGCTCGACCACACTGATAAATGACCCGACTATGTAAAATCCACCAACTTTGAATAGAAGCATTCTTGTCATAACAATTGACGTCAGGAACTGCATCGTCCTCATAAATGGCGTATCTTATTCTTCATAATCGAGCTCTTGAGTCTCAAGAGCTCGATTATGAAGAATAGGTATATAATTTCTAGGTTGAGAGAAAGACAGTGACTCGTTTCGCTTATTACATTTATGAACACAAGCAAGTATTGCAACCACAAACTTCGAAGAAGTGCAAACTAGAGACTTGTAAGTTCTATTGTCTTAGATAGCAAATTTTAGGAGGATCGCTTGATGGTTGTGAACATTGTGACTCTTATTATGAGGTTGTTATGCATCGTAGATTCAGATGAAAAGCCTTCCTTAAGGTATGTATAGGGTAAAGAGCACAATCAGGACCATATTAATGAAGGGAAAAATACTGTACAATTCTTGGCCCATACTACTGGCGAAAAGGGGGGCTAATTTGGTAAGAGAAAAATCCATGTTTGGTTCGGATTAAAATTAGATTTTAATCTAAGTCAAAATCAAACAATCAATATTAACTACATCTTTCATGAGTTTCATAACTTTTCGACCACACATTTCAAAAACTTTTATCACAATCTACTAAAAATCTAATTTCAATCCCCACCAAACACCCACTTAGAATTTATCTATCATTGGTGAATTGCAGGTCCAGATCATCTGAGCATTATAAAATTGCCCCATGACAGCTTAGCTATCCAAAAAGTTTCATAATGGCTACTGGGGTGGGAAACTTTCAGCACTTATTATTCTTATTATTTATTTCTGGAGAGCAGGAACACTAAACAGCGGGATCCAAAATACAAGAGCAACATAAAATCGAAAATCTTATTGCATGCAAAGGACTAATTTGAATGGGAAAAACCACAGTAAGTCTCAATTATACAGCACAAGCCTGAGACACAAAGGCAGCTCTGAGTAATAATGTCCAGCAACAAAGAATTTCCGAAAAAGGCAATCAAACTCGAAACTGTTACAAGTCCTGTCACCAATATATGACACAGAGAAGCAATTAGTGCTTGAAAACTTAATCTGAGACAGCGAAAGCAATTTTGAAGTGCATTCTGGCAAAGCAAACTGATTTAATACTCAAAGAATACGCATCTTAAACTGCTGAAGCCTTGGCTTCGAGGGGCTAATCAAGAACTTTTATTTTTCAAGAGGATTGAGGAGGAGATGCACAATCTATAGAAACACACATAATGGGTCATTTCACAAAATGTGCACACCAAGGTAACTGACCAGAAAACTACAGTACAAGAGCTTGTCTCTTCCAATCAATTGGCTGCATCCCGGCTGTAGTACTGATCGAGTGTCTTTGCTGGAATACGATGAAGAAGCTCTCGGGGAAAGATCCTAAGCAGTGTCCACGCTAGATCGAGTGATTGGAAGATGTTGCGGGTGTCATAGGCACCTTGAGCTACAAACTTCCTTTCAAATTTATCAAGGAACTCGAGATATAGCTGTTTATTCAAACACGGTCCCATAAGTCATCTTAAAGGTTATTATTAATGATAAGTTCAGGGACAAACTCAATATAACACAGTACAGACCAGATCTTCTGAAGAAAGTGCTTCTTCTCCTACCACGGCTTTCATTGCCTGGACATCCTTTCCTATTGCATAGTTTGCATATAGCTGGAAATGGGAAAAATACACAAACAAAAATAAAAAGATGAGGGGAGAACTTTGACCGAGTTTTGAACTGTGAATAGCTAGTCATACCTGATTAGACACATCAGAGTGATCCCGGCGAGTCATGCCCTCGCCAATAGCACTCTATAATAAACGTGAAATCATATATATCAACGGTGTATCATCTTCAAATCTTTTAACTAAGAAGTCGAACCAATCAAATCAGGCAATCTATGGTACTTACTTTCATCAAACGAGACAAGGATGGAAGCACATTAATTGGAGGATATATCTGTTCAGTACAGAAGAAAGCAAATGTTATTATGGCAAATTTATATTCCAAAGGGAAATGTAGTTATAGCCAACTAAGAAGAACATTCCAGACACACCACATATAAAGCCATCACTCGGGCATCATTTCAAGACATTTAAAATGACAGGAGTCAGTATGCTATTATTGTGGAGCTGATCAATATAAATTCTGATCCCAATAGATGCTTTTACTTTGCAGACTTATTGCAAGTACTAGACCTCATTGAGAGTTGTCTAGGAATCCTCAAAAAATGTGCTAATAAACACCTCTAACGAAACTCACTAGCAAATTGTTCCCATTTTTTCCCCCTAAAACTGCCATTATGAGGTAGTTTACTGATATCCAAAGGGTTTCTGGATGCAGTCCAGGGACTAGGTAGATCTCATGAAATCAAAATATGACCTCCTAACTTTTGTTGTAACTACAGATTCCAATGCTACTTTTCTTGTTTCTCTCAAAGATACCCGAAGAACTTTTCTACTTTGATTTTGGTCCGATCACACACTTTTTTCTTTCCATCTTTTAGCATTTCCCATCAACTTGAAGCAAGATTCTGTGTTTTTTGAATGTAGAGTCGTAATCTCCATTTAGATTCACACGAAAAAGTATCTTATGGTAGAGAAAACCCACTAGTACTCATTCTAAGAGAGGATTTATGAAAGATAACCCACTAGTACTCATTTTAAAAGATGATCAAAGATGTGCCAGGCACTTGGTGGCTCTTCTGGAGTTGAAATTCCTTGCAAGACATTTAATCAAATGGTCCACCATGTTAAAATTGTTTGTACCAACATCCACAAACCAATTCATGCAGCTACAACAAATTTCTACCTGCCGATTATGAAGCTGTCTGTCAATATAAATCTGTCCTTCAGTGATATAACCAGTAAGATCAGGGGTTGGATGAGTAATATCTGATCAATCAATAAATAGAACAAGCAAAGTTTATCAATCTATCAGAAAAACAAAAATTGTGTTCAGATAGGTGATATGGATGGCTAATATTTTATTACCATCGTTGGGCATAGTCAAGATAGGAATTTGTGTTATGGATCCCTTTCTTCCTTCAATACGTCCAGCTCGCTCATAGATAGTTGCCAGATCAGTATACATATAACCAGGGTACCCACGCCTCCCAGGCACTTCTTCTCGTGCAGCAGAAACCTACAGTGGCAAATTGGTAATTTACTTGATGCAAATAGTTAAGACCGAAAATCCCAGTCACAGTAAATTTCATGAAACACCTGAATGCAGTTTTCAGTTCTGGTCAAAGTTAAGAAAAGATAATCCTACAGAGAACAAAGTATATGACATAAATGTTACCTCACGAAGAGCATCAGCATAGGAACTCATATCTGTCAATATGACAAGAACATGCTTCCCACATTCATATGCTAAATATTCTGCAGTTGTAAGGGCAATACGGGGAGTAATGATACGTTCTATTGTTGGGTCATTGGCCTGCATAAAAAAAGGTTTGTTATAAACAAGATAATACACCACTAAAACTTGGAAGAAATAATAAACTGAGTATCCTCGATGGGTCAACAAATCACATAATTACCAGGTTCAGGAAAAGGGTCACTCTCTCCATAGATCCATTTTCCTCAAAATCACGTTTGAAGAACTGTGCTGTCTCCATGTTAACCCCCATAGCTGCAAAAACAATGGCAAAATTGTCGTCTTCCTGTTCCTGCAGCATTCGTAGATCGTGAGTATTGACTTGATAACATCCACTCAGCTGAAGTCCCAACCAAGTGCATAAAACATCTAAGTATGATATAAAAGATTGCTTGGTTGCTGGGGAGCATAGAGGTGTATAAAAAATTTCTCTGCATTTTGAAAGGTATGTTAGAATAAACTGACTAGAGACTGGATAAAATTATACAATTTACTGAACCATGTATTTGACATACATGATAATGTTCAAAAGATGTCTTTTAAGGTAGACTGGTAGCAATTTTGGGCAAAAGGACCAAATCTGCAGATTTATGTTTGTCTTAAAGATAGGAGAAAAGTTCTTTCAATAATACTAAAAAAATTAACTTTCCTCCATCAATTTTGGCATATTCAGCATAATATAACAATATCGCCAAGACAATGCAGTGACACTAATTCATGATTCATTTATGTTAGACAACAGCAGAAATACAGCATCCAGGGTAATAAAGAGTTTATCTACGGTAGGCACCGTTAAAATATGGGATTTTCTTGTACCTCAAGAAGATTATCAGATTTCTCCAACCGCTTCACTAAACCAGACGACAGATTTGGGCAGCAATTTCATTATGGGGAAGACCAGCCGCAGAAAAAAGAGGAATTTTCTGTCCTCTGGCAATTGAATTCATGACATCAATCGTTGAAATTCCTGTCTGTATCATTTCTTCAGGATATGTTCTCTCACTAGGATTAATGGAACTCCCTGAAGAGGAGAATTTGAATACATCATCAAACGCGGATTAAAGATGTATGCTGACAAAAGATGTAAGGTCATTCTCTAGAGACGCTCACCAGAAATATCCAAGTAAGCCTCGGGCAAGATTGGAGGACCGTTGTCAATGGGTTTCCCGGAGCCATTAAATATACGACCAAGCATATCCAATGAGACGGGTGTTTTTAAAACCTGTATCATGGGATAAACATTCTCAAGAAGGCAAGAAAGATACTTTGAGAAAATGCAAAAGAACGGAAAACTCGTGGATATCAAGTGAAAAAATCATTATTAAGCAAAAAGACCAATTTTTCCAGAATCGTGACGCATCACTTCTATCCGGTTAACTTCAGAAAACTATTATTTCTGTTCATGACATGAGAAAGTAATTGCAAGTACCTGACTAAAGCAGCTCAAGAAAGAAGATACAGTTTCTTCTGAAACCCATAAGCTAAGCACCAAGATTCACTTGAGATATACAAATTATAAAATACTAAATTCATTATCTTAAAGCATAATTTGCTGCAGAGTCATTTTTTATGTCCATGATTCATTTGGATACAGAAAAAACTTTTGAAGCTTGTGTGAACCCATAAAAATAAAGAAATTAAAGATTTAGACCATCTTCTTTCCATCCAGTACCAAGATACACATAACAGCAGAACAAATATATATGCAATTAACAGCAATGCTGTACCTCTCCTGTAAACTGGACAGTTGTATATTTGTTGTCAATTCCAGATGTTCCTTCGAAAACCTGGTGAAATAAACAAGGAAAGAAAAATCATATTCTCGCATGAGTAAAAACTCTCACAAGTTCAGCATAGGCAATCTTAAATCATTGAATTGACACATGAACTTTGTGAAACTCTAACCTAAAAGAACTGCTGAAACAAAAAGAAGAGAACTGGTTACAGCTTGTTATTGAAGACAACTAATTTGTACAAGGTAAAAGGAAAGAAAAAATCATACATAAGAAAACTAAGTCTAGGCCGATAATGAATTGACAATGATATCATGCAATGTATTCACTTGAATTCACAATGCACAAGAGATGACAAGGATAACCACCTGAACAACAGCCTTCTCACCGTCTACCTCCAGGACTTGTCCACGTCGTGTCGTTCCATCTCCTAAGCGAATATTAACAATCTCCTGGTATTTGGGTCCCTGAAATAATCCCATACAACACATGTAAAATTATGCAGTCACTCCATAAACAGAATACCACATGTAGTCATTCCATATACAAGAAACCAATGTAAAACAAGGAGCAGAATATTCACCTTAACTTTTTCCAGGATAACCAATGGTCCAGCAACTCCAGAGACAGTTCTGTACTCTGGAAAGATACAAAAGCATAAAAGTATGCATCAATAATCTTAAAATTAAAAAAATAGAAGGTAAAATTTTTGAGAAGCAACATTACCAGATAATTTGAAATCTTAGTTAGCAAGTATAAAGTATGATAGAGAAGCACGTGATAGAAAATGTATATAGGTTAACTTCATAAAAATCCTTTGGATTAACCACACGATTGATACTAAGCACTAAATCTCTAGTATTTACTCAGCTAATGTCCCTTGGTCTTTCAATCTCTTTTATCTGTTCGTTTTGTTCCCTCATCACCCCTCCAACTTTAAAGGCCTCTTTTCCACTAGTGTCTCCCCTGATCATGCCTGCTGTTCACCAGAGTTGTTTTAAATCATGCTAAAACTTTATGAAATTCTGCTTTCTCATTTGGCTCCCAACCTAGTGGATGGATAGAAGGTCACAGCATATCCTAATCCTGCCAGAGATTTAGAAATTGAGAGGCAGCGAACGCTTTTGTGAGCTTGATGTTGAGCTCCAACACTTCGGTTATATTATTTATGTTTGCAGGACCTGCAGCATTGCAGACAACGGCAGAATTAATCAGATTCAACCTTACATGTGTCTTTTTGACTATGCCACTTACTTGGCTAAACCGTTGGTTAAAGAACCAGGACACTGGGAGTTGGTCCTTTGATAAAACATCCCTCCTCTCCAATTGGACCTCTTGATGACTAGGATAAATCCAAGATCTTCGTTCGGAACTAGTAGATTGTGCTCAAGTTGCAATACTCCAGAAAGAAAATTTTGAACCATAGCCAGAATCAGGGGGAACTCCCCAAAGCTGAATCAGATGGCAACATACAGAGCATGTCAATCTTGTAAAGATTTACTGTTGAGATAGGTATTGTAACTCGCTTGAGTTTTGATTGCATTCGCGAGAACATTCAAATTTTTTTCTAAATCTTGGAGTCCTGCTGAAGCCTGATTAGTCTTCCTATTAGATCCATCCAATCTTTTGGCCTATTATGTAACTTTTCCAATTTTTTCTAAAGTATCCTCCTCCTAAATCTAGTTTTCCCTGTGTGATTCTTCCAACCAGTCTCCCTCCAGACTTTTGGACTGTACGTAGAGCACGAGGGGAAAATTTCCATGCATATCACCTTTGTCTCTATAGTGATGATTTATGTTGGCCTTCATAACAACTGAAGTACAAAATCAGACCCAAAACAAGCGTAGATAAACAGTCAAATTAGAGGCAGAAGTTCAATTTCAATGGAATAGAGGAAACTGGTAACTGCGAAAGAAACATATTAAGTATGTCGGTCAAAGGGTTGATAAACACGTGAACTACAATCACCACTATAATGCTAGAAAATGGATTTGATAAGATGGTGAGCAGTTTGATATCAAACGCAATGGCGTGTCACTTAATTCACTGCCTCATCAAGATAAACCAACCACGTTCACTTTTCTAGTTCCTGTGGTTTATCACTGGCAATATTAATGACGCCAATGCTGGGCTATGGCAATCGAACTAGATGGCCCATGATAGAGCAAAGAGGAAGAAGAGGATTAATGCAACTGACCTAGACAACTATGGAACAAAACTTTCATTTTGGATGATATAAGTAACATTACCTTTGGCAGCAACTTCTCTCCCAATCTCCCAAGGAATTGTTCCAGAAGACAGGAGCAGAGACTGGAAGAGTGCAAGTGATATTATAAATGTTCTCCTTTTTCTATTACAATATTACTACTTGGCTAATTTGGTAGCTATGACGCCATTCAGAAAATATACAACTCGGACACAACGAGCAAACCTACTTTAGCATTCACAATCGAAATAAATACTTTTTTCCTATTCTACCATCCACAGAAAGAACTTGCACAATCTGATTTCATCAGAAATCAAATTAAGCTCAAAGACTAGAAATCATCGCTAAACAAAGGTCAAATATCGTGAATTACATAATCAATATTCAATAATTAACAAGATACTGAAATAGAATATATACATGTATGATATAAGAAACAAAAAAAAAAAAAAAAAATTACACAGAGAACATACCCATCCCAATTTCAAGAGTTCCTTCCTCCATGTCAAAGTCGTTTTGAGCCACACCCATAATTTATCCTAACTAATCCAAAACAATGCCAAAAGAACTCATATTAGTTAAATGCAATCATAAGCAATAAAAAATATTTACATTTCAAGTCAGTCTGACTATAGAAGAAAACATTTCAACAAACGCACAATGTTTTACTCCTTTGAATTCTATTGATTATATATAAACACATAGTTGGCCTGTTTAAGTTCGCAATGTATGTAGTATACTAACCTGCATATTGCGATTATAACATTTACAGCAAATGAATAAAAGCAACTGTTTACGGGTGCGATTAGTGTGGTTCCAGCCAGATAATTATGAACATAAAATATACATCTAAATCTAAAAGTACGAATTAAATCGAATGAAGCTGAATTGTGTTAATAAATTTAAAACAGTAGATTCTGGAATGGATCTAGGAATTCACTTACCCTCTAGTGTTTGAATTTCCAACAGAGAAAACGAGATTAGCTTGTTCGCATGCGGAGGGAAGCAAAACGGAGATCTGGTGGTAGAGATGAGATTTATAATTAATTAATCAAATACTCAGTAAAAATAAATGAGTATTTTCAATGCTTGTGAGCCTAGAGCTTTTTTTTTTTAATTATCATTCTTCTACTCATTTTCTACGGAACATTCTTAAATAAAATAATATTTTTCATCATATCTATAAATTTTCCTTTTTTTAACCACATATTCCACGTCACATCACTTCAAAAAATTATATTATCTTATTTTAATATACACCAAACACACTCGTATTTTTATCAGGACATAATTGTCCATACGTGTCATGATGTTCAATTGTTTTTTATTTGTCAATGGATTGAAATATCAAAATATTTATTTATTATAAAAATATATATACGTGAGAGCTCGAGAATTAGATGTACATTGGATAGTTGCTAGCTATTATTACCATGTTGTCGACTATAAGCGATTTGGTTTGGATTAAAATCCAATTGAAATCTCAAGCAAAATCAATAATTAATTTTAATCACACATTTTATGATATCCACGTACATTTCATCAATAATTATTAAAATTTATTAAAAAACTGATTTAAATCTCTTATCTTGATCTATAGTAATAATAAATAGCATGTGACAATTGATGCGATATGCAATAGGGAATTCAAGATTTGATTAAAAAAAATTTAAGTTTACTAATACGTATAAAAAAATGGTAATTTACCCATAGGAAAATTGGAATGGACTGGGACCTAGTCCAGTCCTCTAAATTCGCAAGTGCTGATATGATTGGCCATTCGGCTTGCAGCCAACCGATGTGATTTGACTCCCACATGCCATTGAGGCTTCCAATCCCTTTTTGCATGGCGAAGATATCTTGCGATGCCTCGAACCCCGACGCCATCAAGGATCGGTTTCTTCAATTGAGGAAGAGAGCTTCAAAGGCCAATGATAGAGACAACATGATTTTGATTGTCCCATCCTCAATTAACTGCACGGTTAAAATTTCTTGTTATGCTTCAAATCTCGACACCAACATGGACCGATCTCTTCAATCAATCATGAGAGCTTCAAAAGACAATGATGGCAACAACATGATCATGATTGTCCCGTCCTTGATTAAGAGCAAAATAACCTTATCCAAAGCTAAATAATATGGTAGTCGTAGCTCTTCATTTCATAGATTTTAGTTGTAAAAATTAAAAACACCTAAGAACATCTCCAATATGTTGTTTTCTTTCGTGGTCTCAATGGAATATTGGGACTTTGCCATTGCCTTTTGAGCTCCCGTTTGATGGTCATCATTTGACCAAAATAATATTTTTAATAGTGATTTATAAAAACATGTATGGTTAAAAGTATGAATTTTTTTTTAAGTTATGTGCATAATATTTTATCGTGTGAATGTGTGATTGAAAATGAGTAATGTGTGGTTAAAAATGAGTATGTAGAAAAAAGAGTTTTCAAATATTGTTGTCAAACAAGGGTTGAAATTGATTTTGCTTTTATGGTAGAAATTATTATTTGGAATATATTAGCGTGAAACGAGTATTGATAGTTGGTATTTATACTAGCCTCTAAAGAGTTCCAAAAATCTCTAAAAATCGTGCGTATCATGATCCAAAGGAAAGTTTACTTGTCGGATTAAAATTCTAAACTCTAAAAATAATCTAACTACAGGCGCGGCTTGGGCAAGTGCCCAGGCAAGCGTTTTGGTCCCTATTTTTGCACTTTCAAGCCTAGCAGTTGCTCGGCCATTATTATTGGGCGGGTGCCCAGTTATAAAACCTTATAAACTTTGTCATTTAATCATTTTTTTTATTCTTTCTTCTATTTTGATCTTCCACTTCAAATTAAGACTATTTTGATCTTTCAACTTCTTCTCATGTGTACATTAGTCCCAACCCTTCCATCAAATAATCACTCCCATTACGTATGAATGGGCCCAAAATTGAAACGAGAAATTTAACTCAAGTTAAGTAAAATTTAACACTTTGACAACAAAAATTTTTAGTAAATTGGCTCGAATAAGTACACATAACGCATTTGTCTAGTATCTAAGAAAAAAATGATGTTCTGAAAAATTATTTAAAACTTAATTTTTTACTTCACAATAAAGAATATATGACTCCGCCACTTCGCACAAACCATCACTAGGAACGTATACTATTCTCTCTTTCAAATCCTTATCTCCCTTGTACACACTCAATTTTTAACTATACAACCTTTCTTTTATTATTTATGTGTTGAGTCTTTAATGGCTGCCCACTGCCCACACCTAATTCTTCCTCCATTTTAATAAGTAGGTTATATTTTTTTCATCTTTGATGCCTGAAGATCTCTCTTTTAGTTTTTGGTCAGTATGGAATTAGATAATCTCCCGTTCAAAAAAATAGAGCTCCACATTTTTATTTATTTTTTAACACCGTTTTGTATGTTGAATGGCCGTAAATACCTGTCCAGAGAATTTTTCTTGAGTTTTTAAAGAATGGTCAATTTTGACAAAAATATTTTGTGGGTTTCTCTTGAATTTGTTCATTTATTAGGGTTTAACGAGCTCTTGGAGTTTTTTCATGCGAGTTTGTTAGAAGTTAATGAAGAATCGCTGCAGTGAAAACCTTGAAATTTTAATCAACATAATTATTATGAACTGAATTTTAAGTTCGACGACGTACATAATGGTGTGATGTGATGTGATCTTATTGTCAAGGCAAGATTGCACTAGGGAAGAAAAAATGACTTTCTTGATTTTTGGACGATAATTTCATTTGATGAAATCATCCCTTAAAATAAAGGTAATTGCATTGTACACACTCAAGATTAGCTGCCAGTCATGGCAATGCCGGCTCGGCCCTTAAACCCACGAGCTCGGCTCGTGGCTCGTGAGAAACGAGCTCATGAGCTGAGCCGGCTCGTGGCTCGTTTCGGCTCGTCCACAAGCCGAGCCGCGAGCCCAAGAGCTTTTTGAATTTAAAATTTTTTTTTACTTTTTCACTTTTTTTAAAATTTTTCTTTAATTTTTCACGAGCTCGACAAGCCGAGCAAGGTTAGGCTTGTCGAGCTCACTTGCTGCTCGACTAGGCAGTCGAGTCGAGCCGTTCAGCCCGTCGGCCATCTCTAAGCTACCCTGTTGCATGAATTCCGTCCATAAAGACCATTTGCGCCATATTTGAAAAGTTTGGACCAAAAATGCAATGTGAGCAAAAAGGTGAGATCATTTATGCCAATTTTCCTCTGTGGAAATACTCAGGCAAAGGAACATTTCTACCGGCAAACTGTTAGAAAGCGTTTTAACTAGTTGCTTTGCTTCCTTTATTTGTCTCGTATGGTACACTTGGCAAAAACAACAAGTCATTTTACATTGTACTTTTAAATATCGTATCAGCTTATGCAATACCAATTATGTACTTACGACTCTGTATAAATTATACAATATAGTATCATGATATTGTTGCACTTAATAGAGTCGTAATAGTTAAAATATGTAATTGGATATTGTAACTTTTTTGGTGTTATGATCAAAAATTAAATATGTTAAAATTTTACTATAACAAATGAGCTTCGTTTATAAAGAATCACGTTCTTTAAATAAGATCGGAACCAAAATAAATGGAATTAGAACATATCCAAGAGTACAAAGTAATATATTTTCAAAAAGGGAGAATGTATCAGTGTCAAAACTGACAATCAATTAAACATTTACATATCAACCTGCTTTTGATGTTCTGATGTAATACAACCAAATCAAGGTTCCCAGGATAAGGGGACCATAAGCATAATCCTCCTCTACCCTATTTCAAGTCTGCTTTTTTCTTGATCCCGTCTAAAGATTTTACCTATTCTACTTTAGAGGAATGCTCGCAGTGTGCGCGGGTGTAAAATAAAGATTGACTTGTATTCACAATTCAGAAACATAAACAATTTGAACATACTTCCTAACCCGTAAACTACATATCCAAAACTTAGTTGATCTCTAGGTGTAAAAAGGTTAACCTCGTTGAACCATAAGCAACTAAACAGATTATTCGGTGCTGTATGCTCGCATATGATAATGGCTCCTTCAGGGACATTTGCAATTAAAAAAATTATCTCATTAGACAAAGATTCACTAGAAAAATTTAGGGTTGTGTCAAAAACCAATGTAGAATAGACAATTATTAAATATGTTGTGAATCGCTCGCTCGTCTGACCACTAACGGTGCCTTTATTTGGACTCCATGGCTCCATTCCCCTGTAGCGATATATTTTTATGTATAAATCAATTAGAGGGCGAGGAGAGCATATCACTTCCTCCATTTGTTGCGACCAATGGCAAATGTGTGCTTCGCACGCCATAAATATCTGCGAAGAAATATGTTAACCATTAAACACAGTTCCGTCTCTTCATTTATGCTGGATGGACAAAGACAACCCAGTTCATTTTCCCCAGAGATGACAAACGGACATGATTCATGAAATATAACAGTAATCAATTCATGAATGCAGCTTTAACAGTTTATATAGATAGATATTGTCTTGACACATCATGTACGGACTCCCGTTAATCACATTACCTTCACGTGTCAATCTCGAACATGTTATATGTACAATGATTAGGAGGTTGTAATTTTTACAACCTCTCACGTTAGGGTGGGGCCCACTAACCTTCTAATCATTGTACAATTGGATTTTTCCAATCTACAACCCACTAGCACTGGAAAGATGCATAATGATTTTTTGGGAATAATTTTTCTTTTATGCTCATTTTCAACTCCACATTTTTCAAAAAAAAAATTTCGCATTTCGAAAGTTCATGTTAAGAAATATCGTACCTTTCTAACATGAGCAATGGGTCAACTATAAGCTCCATTTTACCATCAATCCAGATGCTGTACTGGGCTTGAGGAAACAACCTACGGTTTAATATCTTAGAAACCTTGTCATTTCTTCTAGGTTCATCATAAGGTTGATGCTTAAGCAGAATCAAATGCCATATACCCACCCGTTGTCCTCTCTCTGACTGTAACATTATTCTTGATGAAGTCAAGAGACACTTCATTGACGACCATAAGAAAACAAAATAACCTCCGAGAACGTTTGCTAATATTTGATGGCTGATGAGGTGCATCATTACCATCAAAAATTCCAGATGCAACAACAAAACGACATTTCTTCACGTATTTGATGTCAGCTGCAGCAATTTCTGATGCCCTCCAAATAGAGGAGATGATTGAAACCCATTGTTCGCGATATAGTCCTCCATAATATACGACAGATGTTGGACTACTTCATCATAAGATTTACTCTTGGGGATGATTATTTCGTTCGGGTCATCAGCAACAGGAATAGAACAGCCTAATTATTATTGAGAAGAAAAAGTTTTTTAAAGCAATACTACTAAATTAAAACGAGAACAGAAAAAATTAAGGAGAGAAATATTTAGTCTTACGATGTAGTGGTTTAACGAGTCCCATTGTGTTTAGTATACCAAATACTTTGCTTTCTTTGTTACAAAGAGCTGCATATCAAGCAAATAATAATAAAAAAAATTGACACCAAAGTAGCAGTGGCATATAATCAATGCACTTCAATAGTGAGCAAACCGTTTCAAATTTCTCGTGCTAGTTAAGATTGTAGACAATTTACGACAGCTGCTACTCATTAGTGTATAGTGGAGTAGCCTCACCCTGAGAGAATCATCAACAGTTAAAAACATTTTATATTCTTCCCATATATTTGTTGCGAAAATGTGACGAATAGATAAATTACAAGTCACGGCTTTATCAATCAGCAAAGAGCTAAGGATTCATCAACCCTGGACATAAAACCAGCAAACCTAGACACAGATTTACTAGACTGTTTCACGTAAATTGATAAAGACAAGGGAGAAAAACTGTTGCGAAGATCTTGATTCTCCACTATTTCTTCAGAATCCCTCATTTGACATGACCAATTGATTTAAAAATCAAACCATCTTCAAATTCTACTAAATTCTTCCCACTGATTACCATCAGACATGTTTTTCAAAGAAAAGTTCAATCTTTTACTGAAGATGTATTGACAGAATTTAGATTTATAGAATGAATAGGGAAAAAGCATAAAGAGTACCTGAAAAGAAAGCAACAGAAGATTGGCAAGACCAAACATGAAATAACACTGAGAGAATTAGCAACATCCATATGATCCCGGCTGCAAGAATCAGCCGAATAAAACCCGTATTCCAAATTTTCCTCATAGTATTACAATTGAATTATTTGATTGAGAATTGAATCTGTTTTTTTGTGATTTAGATTTTTTTCTTGAGATCGGTCGATTTTTTGAGTTTTAATCTGTTGAGACTGGCTTCGTTATTTGATAAAAAATCATCATGGCTAGAAGATTTTAAAGCAGAACTTAATCCTCAGACATTTTTTTTTCTCCATAGGAATGCTTTGCCTTGGTTGAATATATTTATAACCTACCTAGGGTTGTATAATTTGAAAAGTTGGATCTATACTTGAATAGTAGGATTGGAATGAATGGCTAAAATCGAAAAATAAATTTTGCACATACGAAGCACATAATTAATTTTATTACTGGTGTCGTAATATTTGGAACTAGGGAGTTTCAAGAAGAAAGGATCAGCTCGTGTCGTAATGGCATCCAACGATGCGGCTCAGCTGTAAGTTCGTTTTTATGTTCTTCAATTCAAGCTTGATGTCGGTAAGTCTCGTGAGAAGCGTTATCTTTGGCAGATTGCAGCTCTGGGAATTTGGCTTTCAAATCCTCTCCTATTTTTGCCGCTTCAGCCAGCTTCATCATCAGCTATTATCGGCGCTGACAGAAACGTAGCGTCTGATTTTCCAAAATCAAGCAATCTTCTTGGTTCTGGATATCAGGCTCTTTGCTTGACAAATTGAAAAAGGTTTGATTTACTGCCTTGAAGCTTTTACTGGTTCAATCTGCATAAAATATTTTCATGTTGACTTTCATCTGTAACAAGGTGTTGAAAGATTGAATTGAATAGCATAACTCAAACTTCTGGATTTTCTGCTTGAACTAAATTGTTTACACCAGATGGTGAAAGCACCAAGAGCAAGGTAGCAAAAACTAAGTAGCCTTTGTATTTTACTGTAAAGGGCAAGTATGCTGTTGTAAAGAGTTTTATTGGGACTAATTTCATGATAAAATTAAATTATAGAGCTTTGTTGTGGTGCTCGAATAAACAGATCAAAGCCTTCAAATAAGTTCAGTTAATGATTAATTTTTATATTGTTAGGAGCATAGTGTCATATAGATTAGAAGAAGATTGCAGTTTCATAATTTGATAGTGAAATAAGGTGATGATAGTGAAATAAGGTGATACTCCTTTTGTTCTCTTCAGGACCTACCCTTTTCTGGTTTTAAGAAGAAGATAAATAGTTGGTTAGTAGCCACAGCAACAAGAAGGTAATGGGTTCTCGTGGTCTATGACTGGTCACGGGTGAAGCAAGAGAATATTAGACGAAAGCGATGTTCTTTCTTGGACTTATTTAGATCCCCATGCATGTTGTGTTTTTTTATATCGCAAGTATACGATATCGTAACAAGTAATATATTGGATCTTTGAATCCGGACTATACTTTAATACTTAATTTAATATTTCTAACTATTATTTGACGAAAACAAACAAAGAATTGTGATTTGTTGTGATTTTTGATCTAATTACTTGAAAATAATGGGGTGCACACAAATATCAATTTGGAATTCAAATATGGACTGAGATATTAGGCCGTAACAATTTCATCCATTGATCGCCTTTAAATCTTAATCCAAGATTTATAACTTAATGTAGCATTCGATCGAATTCTTCAATTATATTCAATTTAGCCCTCTCATAAATCTATCGAATTAATTCAATCACATATCTATATGTGAATCAATCTTAGTTAAACGAAATATTAGTTTTAAGAATTAACCTAATGACCACAATAACTAGTATATGTTTCTCTACATGTTATATTAAACTGTCGGATTTTAATATGTGATCTAAATTTAAAACTCACATCTCGATTCGTAAAAGATTTGCAAAATTATTGAATTATTGATCAAATAATTCAAAGTATTAAATACATTAATAAAATCAATGATAAAAAACTTAAATCTTAATTATAAGAAATAAAGGGACTCAATTCGATTACATCGCCCTAATGAAAAACTTAGTTACTCATAATGCATGAAGAAAAACAAATAACAATAATAAGGTATATCACCAGGTTTTGAATTGAGATGTAAAGAATTGGATTAATCTTGCACCAAGTTCTTCTTTTTTTCTCCAATTTTGATTCCAAGCAACCAAAAATTCCAGCAATGAGAGATCTTATACATGTCAAATAAATCTCAGGTACTACTACATTTACAAAAGAATCAATTATAAATGTCGAGATCAGAATAGGACTGAGGTATGTAAACTCTACATCTAACAGCGAAACACGCGCACAGAAAAAAAAAGAGGGACATTTTATTTTTTCAAGAAAAAATTGAACTTTCCCAGTTAAAATATCAAAAGGGAATAAAACCAGTAAAGTTAGAGTTCTTCAGGTATGCTGTAGAGAACAGGCGTCCAAGAACATCGGCTTCTAACCTTCGCTTGGGTGGCTCTCAGTACATGCCTTCTGCGCATGAAATTCAAGCGCTGCTCCAGAGACATGGATGGAGTGGATTGACGAGGAATCCCTCTTCTATCTCTAATCATCTCCACCACTTGCTCTAGATCTTCCTTCTTCACCCGGATTTTCATCTTCATTGATCCATTTTCAGAAGTTTGGCAAACAGCTTCTCCGCCATTAACCTGTGCAATGGCATTCAAAATGTTACTCACTACTGCCTTGTGATTTCTACCTCTTGAAACTCTGAATTCTCTTCTTTGCCAGGACTTTTCCTCTGCAACTTTCAACTCCATTTGCTCCTCTCTAGACTTCTCAACGTTTGTTGTATGGTTTTAGGTTGTTCTTGCCTATGGATGTTGACAACTTTTATACTGATCTCATGCCAATTAAATTAATAGCTTGGCAGAGTTCGGTTAATTGAATATCGATTATGACTTAAGCTGACAACTTTCATTCTCATTCTGTGTGTGTGTCAGTGTGTGTATATTAGCGTTTGACTTAGGCCGTTCACCTAAGCTATTCTTGAATGGGATAAAGGTGTACGTAATTTAGGAGATGCTGTACGTGTCCACTTAATTTTGTTCACCATCTCAAAATTCTAACCTATCTAAAAAAATTATTTTCGACTTCCATTAGTTTTACTAATTGGACTTTTCTTGTAATTTTCAATGGTATTACGAAGGGCATGTCGTTACATTTTAACGAATAAGAATACATTTTAACGAATAAGAATCGATTTCTCCTTGTCAAATATGTCGATTTAGGCTCAAGAATAAAAGAAGAAGCATCAATTGATCAACCTTGCGTGTAATTGGCTGGCTGGATGGCTAATAATGCATTAAATGATATTTTAATTATACATTAATTTATATATACCAATATCATTTGTTTACCAACCCGTCACATCACATGCAAATCCATGTTTTGCGCAGGTAGAAATTGGATTAAAAATAAAGGCTACAAGTTTGGTGGAAGATATAGGATCAGCTTGATGGAGCTTTTAAAAAGTTAAAAATGTTTTTCGACTTTGTTTTTGAATATATTTTCATAATTTTTTTAAAGTACTTTTCTGGTTAAAAGAGCTTATAAAAAAATTTAGTTTTCGCAGAAAACTTTTCTATAAGAAACAGCAAAGAGTAGACGTCTGTTCAAATGAGTCCATACCTTACGTGTTGTGATTTAGGTTAATTCAAGGCGTACAATATAGAATGATGATAAAGAAAATATGAAGGTGGCTTTCAAATAGAAAGTCGGTGAGATGAGTATGGATGTTAGTTTAAAAGCTTAGCTAGCAGATAGTTGAACAATGATGCTAACAGCCTGTCTCAATGACTATATCTTTAATAATTAATTTTTTTTAGTTATCGGTGGAATAGAAAAATTAAAATTTAGAAGTTTAGAATCAAAATGATATTTGGACTATGATACCCTAAAGATCAATCATAGCATGAGACACGGAAAACATCTCAAGGAAAAAGCAGCCCGATTAAAATAGAAGGTTGCCAAATCCTCCTTGAAGTCGAGGAGTCAGATAACAAACTATGAATAGGTGGTCCTTAGAGAGCAAAAATCGTCAAATTGAAGTTGTCTTTTCAAAATTGTCAGAGTAATGTCGCGTAAACCCGCAAACAAAATGATTTTGAACTAACTAAACCTTCATTTTCTGCCGCATATGTCGAAAGTTCAAAGGGCACCGCAAAACCAATCAATTTTTTTATTATGACTCAGGTTTTCAAGTTTCGCCCGACTAATCCTGAGGAGTGACGGCATTCCTCCCTAGTTCGCCACCCGAGTTAATCCGAATGTGATCACAACTTATACACACTTAGACCGGGCATTCGGCTGTTCTCCTCCACAGGAAAAACCAATCAATTTTTAGTGGTTGTTTGGTAGATATTAAAATCAGATTTTTAGTTGATTTTGATAAAAGTTGATGAAATGTGTGGTTGAAAAATTGTGTATCCCATGAAATGTGTGGTGAAGATTAATTTTTTATTTTGAATTGAGATTTTAATTGAATTTTAATCCAAACCAAACAGAGCTTATTCTTTTATTGTGAGGATCGTGTAGGTCTTGTTGAATAGCATCAAGTTATATTATGACATGATATTTTATTTAATAGAGTCATATTGTAAATTTGTAAATTCATATTACACTTCTGTTTTTATATGGGTTTAACCATTGCTTTAAATTTATGTTTTCCATCAATTATCGAAGTCTTTTCTCCATCATAAGTGTTGGGAAAAGATCAGGGAAAGGACCACCTATCCAAACAACTTACAAACTAACCTGGAACAAAGTAATGCTCCTTAATATCTCTTTCTTTGTATGGAGAGTATGGAACCAATGGATTCATGCTGAAAGTTGTGAACAACAGGATGCAAATCACCATGGCATTTGTAATGGATCTGAATTAGGGAAATTTATAAGAGAAAATTACCTTTAAATCCTATTTTCAAATTTAAATATCAAATATCAAGTACCAATTTTTTTTTCCCAATAATTAGGTTATAATTATTTTCTTAACTTAAGAGCATATATAAACCCAACTACAACCATACCCACTCCACTTGTCTATGCATATATTATACATTGCGCATGGGTCCTACACTGTTGTATAGTAAATATCTTCTCTGCAAACAGAGATATCTGCTTGCAATGATGTTCGCGGTGGTGGTGCAACCTGAGTCATGCGTTGGTGGTTTTGTGGCAATGGGTGTGATTTTTCGATCTGTTTCCGTCGTGGTTGTTTTTGGTGGTGATATTGGTTGTCTCATCGTCATCGCGGTGGCTATGTGTATGGTTTTTTGTCTACTGGTTGTCATCGACGTCATGCAGTGGTTGTCATTGCCGCTGCCATTGCGACTCTGAATTTGAATCTGTTTTGTTGTGGTTGTCGTCGTCACTGTCGTCGCAGTGACGGTGAAGTAGTGGTGGTTTTTGGAGGTGGGTGTTTGTGTTTTGAGATGGTGGTGTTGATGTGGTTGTTGTGAGATGATGGCTCTAGCAATGATGGTGTTGGTGGTGAACTACAGGAGGTAGTGGTCACAAATTATTTGATTGATTGTGATCAATAAATTCGTTAATGTGTGACTAATGAAATAGATTATTTGTGACCAATAAATAATATGTGACCTTAAAATTTGTTAATTTATGATCAATTAATTTGATATTTTATAACTATAAAATAAGTTGAGTTTAAAATATAATTTGTGATCAAGGAATAAATTATATGTGACCATTAGTTTGATAAAGTTGTGACCTATAAAATTTGTGAATTGCGACTGTGATGTCTGTAATTATGACTAATACATAAATTTGACCATAAATTATATAATATTGTGACTCTAATATATTTAATTAGTAAAAAAAATTTTATTTAATTATTTCATAAATAAAATTTAATTAATATATCCTTTTTGAAATAATAAATCTTGTTTCTTAGATTTGAAATGGATCATACTTAATGTGGAACTTATAAAATTTTATGGAAATTACACCCAACCAGAATTTTAAAGATTTAATTTCAAAAATCATATCTAAAATTTATTTATATAAAAATCAGATATTAATTCAAATCTTTTAAACTACCCAAACCCTAAAAATCCAAATCATAACCCACATCTTCCCTCTCTCTCTCTAACGGCTCTGACGTCAACATGTAAAAGAAAGGCTGCTCTATTTTGTATCTGTCGCGACATGTGGGGCTATGTAAATGGTGGTGGTGGTGGTGTGTTGTGGGTAGTACGGTGGTGGTGGTATGTTGTGGTGGTGGTGCGGTTAGTGGTGTGGTGTGGTGTTGTGTGTGGTGATGACTGTGATGGACTTAGTGGTGACGAGGGTTGTTGTTGTGTTTGTGGATTGGTAGTGATTGCGGTGATAGTGTTGGTGGTGGTCGACGACGACGACGGCAATGATGGTAGGGTTGGGGATTTTTTTGGGTTGTAGGATGGGTGGTGGTGGTTGAGGAGGTTCTATGGTTTTAGTGGTGATGGTGCGATCGTTGTGGGTGGGTAGTGGTGGTCGTGGTGATGTCGGTATTTTTAGATGATGGTTTGCTGCAGGGAGGTGGTGGTGGAGGTGGTTTCGGCGACGGGGTTTCGATTGTCATGCTGTTGGTGGCATTGGTAAAGTGGTAATCACAAGTGTTGGTGGTGATCACTGATTATTTAGTTATTTGTGACCATTAAATTGATTAATTCGTGATCGATAAACAATAGTTGATAAATGAAAAAGATAAATTGTGATAAAAAAAAATATGTGTAACATAAAAAATTGTTAATTTGTGATCGATAATTTGATAATTTGTTACTTTCTAATAAGTCGTGACTTATAATATTTGTGATTTGTGACTTCTAAATAAATTTTGACGTTTCAATTTTTGATTTGTGACCGATTAATAAATTGTGACCTATAAAAATTTTGAATTATAACGTTAAAATAAT
>CAIGRP010060355.1:0-12301 GCA_903798385.1 Fraxinus cuspidata | reverse complement strand
ATTTACAAATTTCAATGAATACTATAAAATTCTTGTTCATGCATGTATTCCCCATTATTAATTATCTCAATTAATTAACATTCACATTCATTTAATTTATATTAATTAGAATTCCCCATTTAAAAGTGCAGTTCATTATTTACGTCCATATATATTACTTAACATCTGTTTTACTTAATTGAAAATTAAATTATATTCATTTAGCATAAATGATTAAACATTCATTGCCACATATATATTTCTTAATATTAATTCTAAATTAATTAACATTCATGTTAATTCATGTATAGTATTTGACATTCATCTTCATTTATGCATTTAGCTGTAATTCTAATATTCACATTCAAATATGCATTTCACTATTTACGTGCATGTGTAATAATTAACATTTATTTTCATGAACTTGCATTTCTCTCATATTTAAATGAAAAATGTAAATGAAATGTTAAATATTACTTTTACAACACTTATAGAGTATTTCAAAATAATATACAATGCACGTTCAACTCTACTAGAATATATATGACCATGTTAGGTATAAATTAAAATTAAAATTTTAATCTAAATTAAAGCGTACTATGTCACTCGAAGCACCCGTGCTTAATATATCAACTCTTTAAATACGTGTATGTGTGTGTAATGTTACATGAAAAATCAATACACGTTCATTAAAAAATTTCCCAAATGTTCAAAATTTAATGAGAAGCAAGAATTTTAAACTAAAAACATGAAACTTAGCAAAACAAAAACATAGCAAAGTAAAAATTTAGTAGCAATAACTCATCTAACATGTAGGGATGACAACAAGACATGTATGAAATAGATAGACTATTCCCACCCTCATCCAGTATTTTTGTCACTTGCTCCATTCTCATACACACTTAAAACGAAGATTGGGTGGGTTTGAAGCAGGATTGGCTGGAGCGAGGCAAATCCCCTATCCCATTTTCGCGTCCGTTTATTTTTTATTTGTTTTATTGTTTGTTTTTATTTTTTTATATCTTTAGTTATTAAATATTATTACTTTTTTTTTTCAATTTGTTAAAAACAACTCATGTTATCTTTAAAAATGTTGATAAATCATTTATTTTTGTTTGATAAAAAAATTAAATTTGAAATTAACTTTAAACCGAGAGAGTAGCAGAGACTATGTTTCCCGTACCCGCTTCGGGACAATGGTTTCGCCCCGTTTATCTGGTTAGGCGTGTAATCCTAACCCTATTCGTGGCGAGCCTTCGCGTAAATCGAGTTGAACAAATTTTTTTCTATCCTTATCAACGTATAAAAGTTTCTAAGTTCTTTTCTTGGTTTCTCAATTAATCAATATACCATAACCAAAGTCTCGGGAAAATTCCTACCAAGTAAATTAAGGGCCTTGTTGACCAAGTAAAAAATATAGGAGGGTTCCCACACACATTTTAACATAACTAAATATATTGACACACACGAATAAAATTGTATGAATTGTTTATAACTTTTAATCATTGTCACATCTATATCCCCAACTTATTGTATTCTTATCTCGAGTCTTTTATTATTAGATAATACATCTTGTCCATAATAACGATTTATGTCAAACATTTCGTCAAGACTCAAGAGGGAATAATAATATTTATTTACCCCTCGTTTATTTGATAAGCAAAAAAAAAAAATTGTGATTAAATACTTGTCCGTCATTTTAAAACACAATAACGCTTTTTTTTTTTTGAATAAAAATTGTCATTAAGGATAAGATTTTCTAATTGATGCAAGATTAATGAAAAAATTGTGATGGGAAAGAACGGGGTCAGGATTGAGGAATAAGAATGTGTTGTAAGAGGTGGGTGAAGGGTGGAGGGAGTAGTGGCGCAACGGTTTGCATGGTGCCGACGGTGATTGGGTACTTTTGGTTTTGGTTTGGGGTGGGGGTGGGGTGTGGAGGATGGGTAAAGAAGATAATCTTTTATCATTTTTTATTTCTTTAATTATTTTAATTGTTTAATGCGGTGAATCGAAAATTATTATTTTTTTCTCTTTTTAAAAATATTAAAAACGTGGTCAAACTCAATTTTCTGATCAACTAATATGGATGGTTTTCATCCATTTGTCCTCCAATCGTGTATAATTGAAAGATTTGGGACCGTGATTACAATTATTTCAAAAAAGTTAAGAACATAAACGTAACAATGAATAAATAATAGAGGTCAATAATACAATTAAAATGTGTTGGTACTTATTAAAAAAAGGGTACGAATATAACTATCATTTTTTAATATTATATATTAGTTGAAAATAATCAAAGTATTCTTGGTTTAGTTTTATTTAAAAATTATAATGTATTTCAATTACTTTTATCTAACTCTCTGGTCATTTAAGTTACCAAATAACGTGACATTTCAACTCTTGTAATCAACATCAAAGTGGAAGATGGTCACATTTTATATTCTATCACGCCATGATTATTAAATGAAGTTTAATTTATATCTTCCTGATCAAGAACTCCATCATTACAAAAGTTACTTTCAACTTGCATCTATTTCCTTCCCGACTTTGTCTTCAACGGTTTAAAATCTCGCTTAGTGATTAGAATTACTCGTTCGCTCGCTCATAGTTACTCAACCTTTTTGAATTTTTCAAAATTAATTATCCATTTTACATCTTTTTCCTCTATAATAGATTCGTAAAATTAAAATCTTATTTATTATATAGGTCAAGTGTGTACTATCATTTAAAAAAAGTACTTCTCATCGATGTATTGCTTTTCTCACTTTGTAACCCATCTGAGGTATGGTGATATCATGACACGCGTACTTTTATTAGCTATTATATTCAGTTATTCTTAAAGTGCCGTTAAAGCACTTACTTTTCTTCTGCTAATGGGCGTATTTGATGTATATTATTGATGAAAAAATGTATTTTAAATAATAATATGATGAGAAATATGTGGTTAAAAAGTACGGAAGAGTTATTAATGTGATGAAAAATATTATTTTATTAAAAATGAGTTTTGAAAATGATGTATTTTGAAAGAATGTGTGTCAAATATGAGCTTTATGAAAAATAGATTGAATTATAAGTAAATTTACATCTAAACATGAAATTCTTATCCTAGGCTAAACGCACATGGGCCTGATCCAGATGCCATAGCCCACGATATAAAATGTCTGTTTCTTCACTTTTCAGTTCACAAATCAAAAATCAGTGGACCATCTGATCTGAAGCTCTTCAGTGCAATCCACTCAAACCGCCAATGAAGATTTCCTGTGAGTTTTTGTTCTTCTTTTTTCACTGAATTTTTTCTTGCATTTGTTGCAATTAGTTTGATTTTTATGTTTTAGGGTTCATAGTTTGCATCATCCGTGGAACTAAATTATTAGGATCCAAATTATTTTGTTTATACGAATATTATGAAAGTTCATTGAATTTTCATTGAATCTCTCGGAGTTGTTTAAGTTCGAATTATTTTTCAGTTTAGTGGGTTTAGACATGTTCATCGAGGAGCTTTTTGAATGCTATACACTATGTAGTTAACAAGTTTCAGTTTATTTATAATCATTTAAGTTTGTGGGTAAAAAAAGAGTCGGTAATAAATTTAGATTTGGTCTACTTTAATGATGGCAATGTAATTTGATGGAAATATAAATCCAGCAATCAGTAAGGACGCTTCATTATTGAATTCAGTAGCATTTCTGAAGAATTGCTAGGCACAGCTTTTCAAAGTCTTTACTATTATGCTTCCAGAAAGAAGGAAATGGGAGGGCCATGAATTTTTCATTTCATAAGTTCTTTTAGATATCAAAGTACCTCATTCTGTACTTAGTCTGTTCCTATATCCCATATTGAGTAGAGCATGTTATTCTTGTGTTTGTCAGAAAAGATTGAGAATCAAGTTGATAGTTTGACAAGTCAAATATCCTACATTTTGGTTTCATCATTTTCGCATGCCTGATAGCCATGCTTCTTCTGATGCAATCACAATGCCTAAGCTTGGGAGCTCTCGAATCCTCAAAATTTTCTGCCAATTGTTGTAAATATGGTAAGAGGGTTACGTGTGATTTTCAGAAAATGGATGCAAAGTATAAACAAGTCCTTACTGGACTTGGAAAATCTGTCAGAAGGATTTCTTATCAGCTTCATACATGGAAGGCTTTGGCCACTTCAGATGTTTCTGTTCAAACTGCAGAAAAAGTGGCAACTTACCGATTTAGGACAGAGAATGGTGGTCAGCTGAAGGTACTCGTAAAAAAAAACAATAAGAAATATGGAGTGTATGTTGAAGTTTTATCACCACTGCATTCTGGTGGAATGGGAGATCTGGTCATGAGTTGGGGGCTGTTCAGGTCCAATTCAGAAAGTTTCATGCCTATGGACTTTGAAAATTCAAGTGCTGATAGCAAATATAGTACTATCGAAACCCCATTTGTAAAAGATTCTCCTGGGAGATTGGTGGTCGAGTTAGATTTTGATGAAAGTTTGGCCCCGTTTTACATCTCTATTCTTTTGAAATCTCTAGGTTCTAATTTGGAAAGCTTAGAAATCAGAAGTCACAGGAAGACAAATTTTATTGCGCCAGTTGGTTTCGGATCGGGTTGTCCTGCTCCATTGGGCCTTTCTATTTTAGCTAATGGATCCATGAACTTTGCCTTTTTCTCACGCAATGCAGAAAGTGTGGTTCTGTGCCTGTATGCTGACACCACAGCAAACAAACCTGCTTTAGAGATTGATCTAGATCCATATGTTAATCGATCAGGTGATATTTGGCACGTGTTGTTAGATGGTTCTGTGCCGTGTGTATGCTATGGTTATCGCTGCAAGAGTAATGCTGACAAGAAAAGGCAGTATGTTCTTTTGGATCCATATGCAAAGTTAATTGAAGACTTTGGTTCGGGTTTACCTCGAAAATCCATTGGAAAATTGTGGAAGGAACCTGGATTTGATTGGAGTGGAGATATGCGCCCTAGCTTACCCATGGAGAATCTGATTATCTATAGGTTAAATGTTACTAGATTTACTAAGGATGAATCCAGTAAGTTACCTGGAGATACTGTGGGAACTTTCGCTGGTATTTCTGAAAAAGTGCATCATTTCAAAGAACTTGGAGTCAATGCAATCTTATTAGAGCCCATCTTCCCTTTTGATGAGCAGGCGGGACCCTATTTTCCCTGGCATTTCTTTTCTCCTGGAAGCTCATATGGACCTTCTGGTGACCCTGAGTTTGTCGTCAAATCAATGAAAGAGATGGTGAAAAAGCTGCATCTCAATGGAATAGAGGTTTTATTGGAAGTTGTTTTCACGCATACTGCAGAGGTTGCAGCACTACAACAAATTGATAGATCTTCTTACTATAATGTTGAAGGAGGAGAGGACTTGAAATCTAGAAATGCATTAAATTGTAATTACCCCATTGTCCAACAACTTATCTTAGACAGTCTCAGGCATTGGGTGATTGAGTATCACATTGATGGATTCTGTTTCATCGATGCCACTTCTCTCATGAAAGGCTTCCACGGTGAGTTCCTTACCCGGCCTCCTTTGGTGGAAGCTATTGCTTATGATCCCTTGCTTTCAATGGTCAAGATAATAGCAGACCCTTGGGATCCCCACAACATGGAGACAAAGGATATTTCATTTCCTCACTGGAAGAGATGGGCAGAAATAAATTCAAAATTTTGTAACGATGTGAGGAACTTTTTGAGGGGTCATGGTTCTATAAGCAACCTAGCAACAAGGCTCTGTGGAAGTGGGAATCTTTTCTTGGATGGTCGAGGTCCTGCATTCTCTTTCAATTTCATTTCAAGAAATGCTGGTCTTCCTCTTGTAGATTTAGTAAGCTTCAGTAGCAGTGAACTAGCTTCAGAGTTAAGTTGGAATTGTGGGGAAGAAGGTCCCACAAATAAAAATGCTGTCCTAGAGAGGCGACTTAAACAGATCCGCAATTATCTCTTTATTTTGTTTATTTCCTTAGGTGTTCCAATCCTTAACATGGGAGATGAATGCGGTCAATCTTCTGGGGGTTCCCCAGCATATGCTGATCGGAAACCTTTGGATTGGAATGCCTTGAAATCTGGCTTTGCTATTCAGATCACAAAATTTATTTCGTTTTTGAGTTCATTGAAAATGAGACGAAGTGATCTTCTTCAGAATAGAAACTTCTGGAAAGAAGAAAACATTGAGTGGCATGGAAGCAACGGGTCTCCTCCAAGATGGGATGAAGTGTCATGCAGATTCCTGGCTATGACTTTGAAGGCAAATTCAAAAGAGAGCCAGTCAACCTCGGGTTTGCATGATATGATTGGTGACTTGTTCATTGCCTTCAACAGTGCTGGTCACTCAGAGAATATTGTTGTCCCACCACTGACAGAAGACGTAGCATGGTTTCGTTTGGTTGATACATCCCTTCCTTTTCCAGGATTTTTCACCACGGATGGTGTTCCTTTGAAGGATGGATCAGTTACATATGAGATGAAGTCTCATAGTTGTGTATTATTTGAATCTCGGAGCCTGTAATTGAAGTCCATTCACGTATGTTGTCAAACCATATTCCTCGTAAGGAGTTTGCATATAAAGGTCCCATTGTGTAAATGAGTGCTCCAATAAAATATGATCCTATGATACTTCAGTCATAAATATATAAAATTCAAAAGCACCCTTTATATGCTGTGTTGTCTACATATATACACGCTCCCGTATTCAAACTTCCAAGTAGCTCTATAGACCAAAGTTCCTTGGGTGCTTCTTAAGAGATCAGTAGCAGAGGGGTCTTCTGAAAATCAATTGGCTGTGGTTTCATATTCTTGGTTGCTTATGAACTTGGCTACTGCATATTTTTCATCTTCTTTTCTATGTTTTATTCTGAAAATTTGATTAACGTATGCCATCAGACGATTGCAACTGTTTCTGGTTATGGTGATTCATAGCTTTCTATGGTTCTAATATAGTTGAACGGCTGTTTTCGTCGACATTTCAAAGAACTTGGTTTCCTATGTGCTGTCTTAGTCAATTGTTAGTTGAATAGCCAGATGTATATGCCCCCTTGATGGTGTAATGATTTATAAGGTAGTTTAGCAACTGCTTAACTGAAAACAAAAACATTAGTACCAGATATAATAATTTGAAAGATGCTGATTCCTCCCACCATTTGCTGAGAACAAATTCTTCTTACAAGAATGATGGACGTGTACCTTGTAAGGATACTACAATGGTAAGAAGTTAGTTTATTTTATTCTATAATTTCATCCAGTCAGGAATATCCCCCACCCCTACCCCGTCAACGATAAGAAGAGAGGAAACATTTCATGTTACTTATCATCTTGGTTTTGATGATAGGGTTATACTCCAAAGAAGACTCGGATCCATTATTCTGGACCTTTGTTCCCTGGTGGAAATATGAAGGAAATGCTGAAAGAGCACAAGGGGCGATTCAAACTGGGGCCATAAAAGCTCATACCCGACAAAAAATAAGACATGGAAATGTTATGGTAGCGATGGACAAACAGAATCACTCCTTGAATGTGTGAACAGGGGCAGGTAACTTTCGAGAATAAGCATACCCTGCATTTAAATGTATGTTCCTCCTTTAGCCATGGACTTGGTCAAATGGTGTGATTCCGTGAATGCACTTTGATTTCTCGATTCCTAAATGAAGGACATTATTATTGATTTCGGTCTATTTTCGTGTTTAGTATTAACTCTCCGAATGTTAGCTACATTGATGAAATTGGAAAGAAAAAGAGAAGTTGATATTTTGAAGTAAAGTGGAAGAATTGAGTCCCGAACTTTGGTAGTGAAATTAATCAGAAGAGACGGAAAAAGCGTGCTCGGGGTGCTTTGGGAAGCTCAATGATCCAAGGAAAAAGGCAAAACGAGATAAATTATCCGACTCGAAAAAAACACTCCTTTTCTAGACCACTTTTGGAGGCCTCCAGACATGCTTCCTAGCAAGCAAAATGTTGTGTGTGATTTCCTTTTGTTCTGGATGACAACTTGGTATGTTTTGTGCACAAGTTTTTGAGTCAATAGTACAAGGCTATAAATGCTCTTTTTTCTCATAATGGATGTCAGTATTTGGATGGGATTTTAGAGAATAAGGAGGGTAACACAAATCCAATAAAAGGGGACTTCTGGTGAAAAAAAGAAGTGGAGAAGAAGGCCAAAGCTCAATTTCACTCCAGAATTCTTTTTGAGGGACTGGTTCCAAACTTTCTTTAGTCATTTTCTCTTTAATTTCAACACTTTGGTGAAGTATTCCCTAAACCTTATATTTTTCTTTCCTTTTATGTCATGGGCTAATTTGCACGATGTTGGGATTAATGATGTGACTTTATCTTTGTTTGATTACCTTCAATATTTGTAATTTTAATTCAAGTCTTGCTCGTTTATACATGTGATTGCTATGATTTAATTGCCTTCATTTACTTGATCAATAGATGATGGTTTACTTAATTGTGTGATCTCCGATGAGGTTGTCATTTTATTCAGATATGGTAGCAGTCACATTAGGTTCATTTATTTAATGCACTTGATTTTTTTATTAGCTCCTGTTTGGTGCATATTTTTTCCCAAAAATGCATTTTTTTTGTTGTTGATGTGACGATGAATATGTGGTTGAAAAAGAAGGAAAAATTATTGATGTGATAGAAAATATTATTTTATTGAATAATGTTTGGTTGAAAATAAGTAGAAAAATGAGAATGAAAAGATAATGTGTCTCAAACTGGGGCTAATATAAACAAATATAGTAATCAGTTATCATTAATTTCTAGCGAGAGAGGTAATTAGCTAACTTGGAGAATGTGGTTGATCAATTGAAATGGGCCATACATTAAATTGTAAATTACGAAGTTAAATAGACAAAAATTAACGAAAACGAGAAAAAAAATTGTGTTTTGACTTTCAGCTCTTGTTTGAGTCACATTATTTTTCTCATTTCATTCTTCTACTCATTTTCATCCACAAATTTTTCAATAAAATAATATTTTTCATCACATCAATAAATTTTCTTTCTTTTTCAACTACATATTCCCCATCACATCAACTGTCTTACTATCAAAATGTGCACCAAACAGGAGCTCAAATTAAGCTAGCTCTTAGTTTACTTGCAAAAAAAATTTAATCAACAATGGGTAAATTTGTGTGTGTGACTTTTGAATTAAGCTAGTTCATAGGGGGGTTGTATTCGAGAGTTTTGAAGATTTTGTAATTACGAAGTTAAATAGACAAAAATTAACGAAAACGAGAAAAAAAATTGTGTTCAGACCTTGTTTGAGTCACATTATTTTTCTCATTTCATTTTTCTACTTATTTTCAACCACACATTTTTCAATAAAATTATATTTTCTATCACATCAATTATTATTTTTTTAACCCATATATTCTCTATCATATCAACAGTAAAAATATATTCTTACTCTCAAAATGTGCACTAAACATGAGCTCAAATTAAGCTAGCTCTTAGNTTTTTCAATAAAATTATATTTTCTATCACATCAATTATTATTTTTTTAACCCATATATTCTCTATCATATCAACAGTAAAAATATATTCTTACTCTCAAAATGTGCACTAAACATGAGCTCAAATTAAGCTAGCTCTTAGTTTACTTGCAAAAAAAAATTAAATCAACAATGGGTAAATTTGTGTGTTTTGACATTCAAATTAAGCGAGTTCTTAGGGGGGTATATTTAATTGAAAGTTTTGAAAATTTTGATTTGATTTTGTTAAGTGATGACTTGCGTGGATTTCGTTTTTTTTAGAGATTTATGTAGAATTAATGGAAGACTTTTATAAATTTTCATTTTAAAACTTTTAGAGACTTTTGTGGAATTCAAAAGATTTTTGAAAACTTTCATTTGAGATATAATTTGTGCAGATATAGTGCAATATTATGAAATTATCACATACGAGGTAATACTTCTTACAATTCCCCCCTCATTCATTTTCCCCATATAATAAAAAAATATTTTTAAAAAATAAAAATTCAAGACTTTAAATAAATAAATAATTATTATTATACGTATAAAAAATAAATTTAATATTCAGTATTATTAATATAATACACTTTTAAAAAATAAATATTTAAATTTAATAATAAATTACTCTATATAAAATTTATAATTTAATTAAAAATAAATAATTTTCAAAAAAATGAATGAAAAAAGAAAAAAAAAGTTATAAAAATACATTTAATTCTTTCATAGAAAATATAAATAAACAATAAGAGAGAGAGAAATGAAAATATAAATTAATCTATAAAAAAATTTTAATCGTAACTTTAATGTTCGTAGAAGGGAAAAGGAAATAGAAATATTAAAAAATATGTATATTAATTTCTTTTTTTTTTTATGTGAAAGTCTCCTAAAATCTTGTGATTAATGAGAGACAAATTTTGAGATTTTATTTTGATACTTTCTGTTTAAAAGTTAGTATCGTGAAAACTTTTATAAAAGTCATAAAAATTTGAATGCCCCAAAATTACATAGACTTCTAAAAAGTTTTAATTAAATATACTGTGACTTTAAAAGACTTTTTAAAAATTCATAAAAGTCTCAATTGAATACACCAATACTTTTAGAAAGTCTCTAAAAATCTACATTGAATACTAAATTCAAAAAAATAATTAAAAATTTTAATTGAATACACCCTCCTAGTTTACTTGCAAATCATTAATACATTTACTTAGTCAGCATCATCATTATGGGATAATCTAATATTCCTAAGGAATATCTTTTACTGCATCAGGTACTTGTTCACGTGTCAACTTTCAAATAAAATATTGGATATCGAATGGTAATGACATATTTGTCAAAATTATTCTAGTATTTGAATATATATATATATATAAACAATCATTACAGATATTTATTCGGGATAATTGCAACAACGGTCCCAAATCTTTCACATTTTTGTAGACTTTACCTTAACCTTCACTTTGTGCCACCACAATCACAAACCTTTTAAAAATTAGCACATGGGGTCTAAATGAATGATTTCTGTTTGTTTGAGTCAATAAATTAACTTTGACCAATTTTTACAAGGGGGCATAATGATAACTTTGAATTAAAATTAAAAAATACAAAAAATCAATTCACTGTTCATCTCCTCCTCACACGCTACCCCCACCCTGACACCTCCTCCTAAAACCAACCAAGAAACCACCACTACAGTCCATTGCCACTGCTGTCGACATCCACCAATCGCCGTCCATACCACCCCGTGCCAACGATCACCACCCACCACACCAAATCACCATGTCGCGTCGACCATCGTCGCCCACCACACCCAACTAAATTCCAACCCATCTTCACCACGGTGCTGGTGACCAGTCACTACTCACACATCAAGCTAACAATTGCTACAAACCCCATCACAGGGCCCTTCTATCTGTCACACTCCGTCAATTTCCTCCTACATTCACCATTTCGAACAAACCCATCCCACACAAATCAAATCCATATACACACAAACGATCACTAAAATTAAAAAAAAAAAAAAAAATCTGACTGTAGATGATTATTTAGCATTGCACATTCACCATCAAGATGGATTTTTCTCACGTTGCTTGCACCACAATACTAGCGAATCTTGGAAAAATAAAGAACTCTCGAACTTTGTAGATGATTATTTTGAATCAGTGGGTGTGAATGGGATGGTGAGTGGTGGTTATCTGCATAGTGGAGGTGAGTTGGATTTTTAATTGTTTTGGTTGAGGGTCAGGCGAGCTTAAAGGAAGGGTGGGGTGGAGTGGAGTGGGGTCGGAGGTTGACCCAATTTTGTTTCTTTTATATCTTTTTTGTTTTTTGTTTAATTATATAATTAGGAAAGTTCAATGTTACTATTATACCCTTTTTTTAATTGGTCTAAGTTATTTTATTGGGTCAACTGACGGTCTAACTAACAAAAATTATCAATTTGGACCCCAAGTGCTAATTTTTAGAAGGTTTGGGATTGTGTGTAGCACAAAGTGAAGGTTGAGGTAAAATCTGCAAAAAAGTGAAAGGTTTGGAACCGCTGCTGCAATTATCTCTTTTTATTCACATGAAAAAGATCATCAAGAAAATATGTGAATGGGTTATTTGTACAAAACATTCCAACGTATGGAGTTCATTATACAAAACGTCCCAATGTTATATAAATATTTTTTGCATTATTCACTCATATTTCAACTTTTCGTTGCAGAAATAATCATTTTTATTCATTTTCATCAAAATTTTTGAATAAAAGAATAGTGAAATGACGAATATACACTCATATTTAAATAAAATAAAAAGAAAAATAGATAACTAATTGCAATCATATTCACAAATGTTTAAAAAAGTAGGAACC